>NW_019774692.1:417122-536460 GCF_001039355.2 Lingula anatina | reverse complement strand
CTTATTTAAAAAATATAATTGAAATAAAAAATAAAACCATTATTTTTATAAGTTTTTTATTAACTTTTAAATAAAATTAAATATATAAATTTAAAACTTATTTATTTTAATGTTTTGATTTTTTTAGAATCAAAATTATTAAAATAATAATTGGTATTAAAATTAACAATAATAAAAGATGTAATAAATAATTACTTTAATCTTTTTTTTGATTCAATAATTTATTTTTTATAAAATTTTTTTATAAATTAAAATTTAAAAGTTTCAATTAATTTTTCTTTTTCATTAGAACTTGATAAATTTTCTAATTTTGTTTTTAAAAAAATAAAAATTAAATATTCATCTTAATTCAAATTAAACATATTTTCTAATTCATTTAATTTTAATATAAAATTATTTTTTTTAATTGATCTTTATAAAATTTATAATTATTATTTTCATAAATAAAACCAAATAATTTATTTCTATAATTTAAATTTTTATCTTTTAAAATATCTTTTATAAAATTAAATTTTAATTTATCTTAATCAATTATATTAATAAACAAAAAATTATATTATTAATATTAAACAATAACAAAAAAAATTTAAAATTCAAATTAATTTTTCTTATATTCATTTCTCAAAATGCTTTACTAAATATATTTTATTATTTTTAATATAAAATATTATTTTTATATTTTGTTTAAGAATATTGTAATTTAATACTATACCAAAACTTGTTTCTTGTTTTTGAGTTAGTTGAATTTGCTTAAGAATAATCTAATTTAATACTATACCAAAACTAATCACTTGTTATTTAACATTGGCAACATGCTTAAGAATACTCTAATTTAATACTATAACAAAACATATACTCTTTTATCTATTTGAGTACCTGAGCTTAAGAATACTCTAATTTAATACTATACCAAAACTAGGAGGAGTAATGAAATCAATATTTATTTGCTTAAGAATACTCTAATTTAATACTATACCAAAACTGATTTTAAGCTAGAACGTAATGATATAGTGCTTAAGAATACTCTAATTTAATACTATACCAAAACATTCACTAAGTTTAATTATGACAATTTTATGCTTAAGAATACTCTAATTTAATACTATACCAAAACAAAAGAGGTATAGAAAGAGACCACGTAGATACTTAAGAATACTCTAATTTAATACTATACCAAAACCAATCATTAAATCAGTTCCATATTCAAACTGTTTAAGAATACTCTAATTTAATACTATACCAAAACCCGCTAATGTTACCCGTTCGTTCTAATTGTGTTTAAGAATACTCTAATTTAATACTATACCAAAACATAAATTTAAACATAATTTATCAATTTCTTGTTTAAGAATACTCTAATTTAATACTATACCAAAACTATTAACTTTAAAACTATCTAATAAGTTTTGTTTAAGAATACTCTAATTTAATACTATACCAAAACCGATAACATACTCGAGTGATTGCCAGGTTGGTTTAAGAATACTCTAATTTAATACTATACCAAAACTGAGCAATAATTTTAATAATTGGTATATGTGTTTAAGAATACTCTAATTTAATACTATACCAAAACACTAGATCATATCAAAACTAAACAAAAACAGTTTAAGAATACTCTAATTTAATACTATACCAAAACTGCACCTAACAGAACAATAATTACAGATTAGTTTAAGAATACTCTAATTTAATACTATACCAAAACCGAGGTGTTTAAAAAGGATCGTGTAGCTAAGTTTAAGAATACTCTAATTTAATACTATACCAAAACAACAACGTTGTAATACCTTATCTTTAATACGTTTAAGAATACTCTAATTTAATACTATACCAAAACGGACAGCGTATCAATATACCCGCCTCAAACGTTTAAGAATACTCTAATTTAATACTATACCAAAACTATACAGCATATAAGCATTAAGAGGTAATCGTTTAAGAATACTCTAATTTAATACTATACCAAAACATAGAGGTTATCAATATATTAAATACGACGGTTTAAGAATACTCTAATTTAATACTATACCAAAACCCCTATACATATCAACTCTTGTTATCGTTCGTTTAAGAATACTCTAATTTAATACTATACCAAAACCTGCTAGGTGGGGGATCCGGGGCGCCTTTGTTTAAGAATACTCTAATTTAATACTATACCAAAACTAAATATTATTTTATTATGTTGAACTGTTAGTTTAAGAATACTCTAATTTAATACTATACCAAAACGTGTTCTTTATTCTGGTGGTAATGTTTCTAGTTTAAGAATACTCTAATTTAATACTATACCAAAACATGATAGACCTGAATGAGTTCAATATCTTTGTTTAAGAATACTCTAATTTAATACTATACCAAAACCAAAATTAAATGATGGATTATATTGATTGAGTTTAAGAATACTCTAATTTAATACTATACCAAAACTGTCATATCAATTCCTTTCTTAAAGGTAAAGTTTAAGAATACTCTAATTTAATACTATACCAAAACCTGAGAGTATTGCTGGTAAATATCCAATAAGTTTAAGAATACTCTAATTTAATACTATACCAAAACCTTCTGCTGTTTCGTCTGTTGCTGTTAATTGTTTAAGAATACTCTAATTTAATACTATACCAAAACAATGTTCCTTTGTTAAATCTCATTGTTTGTGTTTAAGAATACTCTAATTTAATACTATACCAAAACTACGTATTGCAGCAGCCTTTGGTGACGAATGTTTAAGAATACTCTAATTTAATACTATACCAAAACTTATTTCTTTATTATCTTTAACATTTAGAAGTTTAAGAATACTCTAATTTAATACTATACCAAAACAAAGTAAAATCTAAACATTCTATTCTTATTGGTTTAAGAATACTCTAATTTAATACTATACCAAAACTAAATTTTTAGATCTACAAGAACAAAAAAAGTTTAAGAATACTCTAATTTAATACTATACCAAAACCAACCAGAAATTATTACAAGTGATAATTCTGTTTAAGAATACTCTAATTTAATACTATACCAAAACCGTATTCGTGAGTTTAAAAAAGAATTAAAAGTTTAAGAATACTCTAATTTAATACTATACCAAAACTAGCAAGACATGCATTAACAACAATTAATTGTTTAAGAATACTCTAATTTAATACTATACCAAAACAATTAATATTATTATTTTCATAATTAACATGTTTAAGAATACTCTAATTTAATACTATACCAAAACACCTGACAAACACATAGCAATGGGACCAAAGTTTAAGAATACTCTAATTTAATACTATACCAAAACCAAACTCAACTAGAAGCTAAACAACAAGAAGTTTAAGAATACTCTAATTTAATACTATACCAAAATGAACCATACAATAATTGTGTTCAACAAAAAGTTTAAGAATACTCTAATTTAATACTATACCAAAACTATAATTAGGTTTTTTAGGTATTCAAAATAGTTTAAGAATACTCTAATTTAATACTATACCAAAACGGCATACTAAAACAAATTCTAGCTTCAAAGGTTTAAGAATACTCTAATTTAATACTATACCAAAACAGTTGTATAGTCACCTATATCGCCCATACCGTTTAAGAATACTCTAATTTAATACTATACCAAAACCAAGTGCTGAAACACAAGATTTTTTAAATCGTTTAAGAATACTCTAATTTAATACTATACCAAAACTCGCGGGTACAGGTATTGTATCGTTAAAAAGTTTAAGAATACTCTAATTTAATACTATACCAAAACTATAAACGCATTAAATGATTTAAAGCAAGAGTTTAAGAATACTCTAATTTAATACTATACCAAAACTATATTAATAAATTCTTTATGAATACAGGTGTTTAAGAATACTCTAATTTAATACTATACCAAAACTAGATTTTTAGTATTTGTTTTATTTTTATAGTTTAAGAATACTCTAATTTAATACTATACCAAAACTCTTTGTTATTGAATATTGAACTACAAAAGGTTTAAGAATACTCTAATTTAATACTATACCAAAACCATACCAGGTGAACTATTCAATGACGTGCAAGTTTAAGAATACTCTAATTTAATACTATACCAAAACTATGTAAAAGGCTTATTAATGCTTCTACTTGTTTAAGAATACTCTAATTTAATACTATACCAAAACCGATATCTATCAACCGCGTCCGTTTCTCTAGTTTAAGAATACTCTAATTTAATACTATACCAAAACAGCAACGCCTTCGTTCTGTTAGCTACACGGGTTTAAGAATACTCTAATTTAATACTATACCAAAACTAGAATAAAAACGAATAATATCGTTCACGCGTTTAAGAATACTCTAATTTAATACTATACCAAAACCAGGAACAGGTGGAACAGGCGGAGAAACAAGTTTAAGAATACTCTAATTTAATACTATACCAAAACATATACATTCATTTAAATTTTTATATAATTGTTTAAGAATACTCTAATTTAATACTATACCAAAACTTGAACGACGTGCTTGATTCCTAATTGTCGGTTTAAGAATACTCTAATTTAATACTATACCAAAACTAAGCCACTAGGACTTATTGAATTCAATTTGTTTAAGAATACTCTAATTTAATACTATACCAAAACATAATAGATTCTCAACATAATACACCATTAGTTTAAGAATACTCTAATTTAATACTATACCAAAACAATTAAGTTCAACACCAATTTCTATTCCCTGTTTAAGAATACTCTAATTTAATACTATACCAAAACTATTACAAGATATATTAGATGTCTTAATTGGTTTAAGAATACTCTAATTTAATACTATACCAAAACTTCAATTGTTACCCTTTTAAAAATATATTAGTTTAAGAATACTCTAATTTAATACTATACCAAAACAACTATTGAAGCGATGCAATCGATAACCTTGTTTAAGAATACTCTAATTTAATACTATACCAAAACTAATATATCTTTTAAATTAATTAAGTTTTTGTTTAAGAATACTCTAATTTAATACTATACCAAAACTTGAATACCAATAACAATAGCTATAACAAGTTTAAGAATACTCTAATTTAATACTATACCAAAACTTGTTGGAGTTGTTATGAAAAATAAAAAAAGTTTAAGAATACTCTAATTTAATACTATACCAAAACTAGCCCCTACTCCTATACAGCGGTAAATGGTTTAAGAATACTCTAATTTAATACTATACCAAAACAATAGCCTAATGAGATAAATAAATCATACTGTTTAAGAATACTCTAATTTAATACTATACCAAAACACAGATTGCTTGCGTTCTTTGCTAACTATTGTTTAAGAATACTCTAATTTAATACTATACCAAAACAAATATGATTTTCCAAAAATAAACCCTTCAGTTTAAGAATACTCTAATTTAATACTATACCAAAACTTGATGGAGGAGGTAAAAAATGACAAATAAGTTTAAGAATACTCTAATTTAATACTATACCAAAACAGGCTAGCGGGTACAAAATGGCAAAATATAGTTTAAGAATACTCTAATTTAATACTATACCAAAACTTGTTGGAGTTGTTATGAAAAATAAAAAAAGTTTAAGAATACTCTAATTTAATACTATACCAAAACCAAGAGAAATAACAACTCCAGGTTATTATGGTTTAAGAATACTCTAATTTAATACTATACCAAAACAGTTCTTAGTTGATTTTGTAATGTTGTTTTGTTTAAGAATACTCTAATTTAATACTATACCAAAACATAACGCCATATTTTCTGTTCCAGCAACTTGTTTAAGAATACTCTAATTTAATACTATACCAAAACTTATTAGCATTAGTTAATTTATCATTATATGTTTAAGAATACTCTAATTTAATACTATACCAAAACTGGTGCCTGAAACTCAGGTTTAAGAGGTTTGTTTAAGAATACTCTAATTTAATACTATACCAAAACATCAAGGCAAGAAATAACGAAGGAGTTTTTGTTTAAGAATACTCTAATTTAATACTATACCAAAACGGCACAGGTGAAGAAGCTACATTTAAAGATGTTTAAGAATACTCTAATTTAATACTATACCAAAACAAGCTAAACTATGGATCACAAGATAAGCTAGTTTAAGAATACTCTAATTTAATACTATACCAAAACCAACAACAAGACCAAGAATTAGACACATTAGTTTAAGAATACTCTAATTTAATACTATACCAAAACTGTCAACCATTAGATAAAATGATTATAACAGTTTAAGAATACTCTAATTTAATACTATACCAAAACTTTTTAGATGGAAACATAAATGGAGAACAAGTTTAAGAATACTCTAATTTAATACTATACCAAAACTATAAGCTCTTTTTGTACTTTTAGATTTAAGTTTAAGAATACTCTAATTTAATACTATACCAAAACATCCAATAGATGTGTTAACAGCATTTTGAAGTTTAAGAATACTCTAATTTAATACTATACCAAAACCAACAGGTAATATACCGCACCATTCCGTGGGTTTAAGAATACTCTAATTTAATACTATACCAAAACAAAGAATATAGAAATAAAAAGAAAGAAATAGTTTAAGAATACTCTAATTTAATACTATACCAAAACTTCTCATTCTCAAAGAAAGAACTTTTCCTAGTTTAAGAATACTCTAATTTAATACTATACCAAAACTAGATATTGTTGATGAAACAGGACAAGAGCGTTTAAGAATACTCTAATTTAATACTATACCAAAACTTTAAGAAAATGAAAAAAATATATAAATAAGTTTAAGAATACTCTAATTTAATACTATACCAAAACTAATATAACATTTATAATTACAATATTTTTGTTTAAGAATACTCTAATTTAATACTATACCAAAAAAAGCAGGAGGTGCAGCAGTAGCAGGAGTTAGTTTAAGAATACTCTAATTTAATACTATACCAAAACTATTTGTGCCTACTCCAACAGTAGGAACTCGTTTAAGAATACTCTAATTTAATACTATACCAAAACTAGATAGATGATTAAATAGAGGATTTATAAGTTTAAGAATACTCTAATTTAATACTATACCAAAACTAACCAATATTGACCATATTGAACTTGTGGGTTTAAGAATACTCTAATTTAATACTATACCAAAACGTAAAGCACTATCAGGTCTATTTGTATAAAGTTTAAGAATACTCTAATTTAATACTATACCAAAACAGATGAGGAGATTATTTACAAACAAAAAATGTTTAAGAATACTCTAATTTAATACTATACCAAAACGAATTGAACGCACCTGGTGAAGGTACGGGTGTTTAAGAATACTCTAATTTAATACTATACCAAAACTTTAATGCATGCCGTGCAACATTCGCAAGTGTTTAAGAATACTCTAATTTAATACTATACCAAAACATCTTCTCATTTAAAGTTTTGTGCTTCTTCGTTTAAGAATACTCTAATTTAATACTATACCAAAACGAACTAGTTAGTTTAACAACTACAAAATCTGTTTAAGAATACTCTAATTTAATACTATACCAAAACATATGCTAAGAAATGGTGAGGCTAATGGTAGTTTAAGAATACTCTAATTTAATACTATACCAAAACAAGCAACATTAAATAATGCATCAATGATTAGTTTAAGAATACTCTAATTTAATACTATACCAAAACCTAAGGCTCTTAAGATAGTGTCCATAGTTGGTTTAAGAATACTCTAATTTAATACTATACCAAAACTTGAAAGAGATATGAGTTTTGAATGTATTAGTTTAAGAATACTCTAATTTAATACTATACCAAAACAGGTAAGAATTAAATGGCAAAAGAAAAAACGTTTAAGAATACTCTAATTTAATACTATACCAAAACTCAGCTGCGTCAACCTCGTTGTTAACGTGGGTTTAAGAATACTCTAATTTAATACTATACCAAAACTACATCTTTTTAAAGGTTTATACTTAGCAAGTTTAAGAATACTCTAATTTAATACTATACCAAAACTTATTCTTTCATTTTTTAACTTGTAAAAAGGTTTAAGAATACTCTAATTTAATACTATACCAAAACAGAACTTTTAACTACTAAATCAAAAAATAAGTTTAAGAATACTCTAATTTAATACTATACCAAAACTATCAACTATGCGAGGCAACGTGTGATTTTGTTTAAGAATACTCTAATTTAATACTATACCAAAACTGTATATGTAAAAGTTTTTTAATTTCTTTAGTTTAAGAATACTCTAATTTAATACTATACCAAAACCACAAGCATCATCTAACTTTTCATAATCAAGTTTAAGAATACTCTAATTTAATACTATACCAAAACCAAAAAATCAAATATTACCAACACTAAATAGTTTAAGAATACTCTAATTTAATACTATACCAAAACTTCAAAAAAATTGGAGTTAAACCAGATTGAGTTTAAGAATACTCTAATTTAATACTATACCAAAACTCTTTAACATTCATCCTCCACCATTTGATTGTTTAAGAATACTCTAATTTAATACTATACCAAAACCATAGGGTAATTCTTTATGATACATTTGATGTTTAAGAATACTCTAATTTAATACTATACCAAAACAGATTATATTGATTAAAAAATAAAGATAAAGTTTAAGAATACTCTAATTTAATACTATACCAAAACTTCAAAAAAATTGGAGTTAAACCAGATTGAGTTTAAGAATACTCTAATTTAATACTATACCAAAACTTGGTAACAAATTAATATTTATTAAAAATAGTTTAAGAATACTCTAATTTAATACTATACCAAAACCTTGGGCTGTAAAACCTAAAATGTCTGTAAGTTTAAGAATACTCTAATTTAATACTATACCAAAACTAGACGTGAATACATAAGACCTGCTAACGAGTTTAAGAATACTCTAATTTAATACTATACCAAAACCTATACCATTAGTTACTGGATGTTGTGTAAGTTTAAGAATACTCTAATTTAATACTATACCAAAACTTATATTTCTTTCACTTTCTAATAAAGTTTGTTTAAGAATACTCTAATTTAATACTATACCAAAACAACTTTATAATTAATAATATTTTAATTTAGTTTAAGAATACTCTAATTTAATACTATACCAAAACTAATTCTTGTACTTGTTAATGTTGTCATAAGTTTAAGAATACTCTAATTTAATACTATACCAAAACGCATGTTAACAAGCAATGGTGGCAAAGATTGTTTAAGAATACTCTAATTTAATACTATACCAAAACTTGAAAATATAGATAAAAATACTGTTTTTAGTTTAAGAATACTCTAATTTAATACTATACCAAAACCCACAATCACAGTTGATACATATATTTTCAGTTTAAGAATACTCTAATTTAATACTATACCAAAACTCGTATTTTTAATAATTGAACCGTCAATTGGTTTAAGAATACTCTAATTTAATACTATACCAAAACTCAATGGATGGATCTTAAAAACTTTTTAATGTTTAAGAATACTCTAATTTAATACTATACCAAAACAAATGGTTCAATAAAATTACCTAAAATATGTTTAAGAATACTCTAATTTAATACTATACCAAAACTTTGTGGTACTGGTATAGTATCTTTAAAATGTTTAAGAATACTCTAATTTAATACTATACCAAAACCCCCAGGTTACCATAATTATAACTCGAAAAATTTAAGAATACTCTAATTTAATACTATACCAAAACCATTCCATATAGCAGCTGCACAGCTCCAATATTTAAGAATACTCTAATTTAATACTATACCAAAACGGTTCTATCATTAGATACAAGGCTGATAACATTTAAGAATACTCTAATTTAATACTATACCAAAACTAGAACTAAAACCAATAGAACCACCAACAAATTTAAGAATACTCTAATTTAATACTATACCAAAACCAGTATGCAGCGAATGTAAGGACGGTTACGATTTAAGAATACTCTAATTTAATACTATACCAAAACTTAGAGTTAAAGCAATGCTACGTACGATTGATTTAAGAATACTCTAATTTAATACTATACCAAAACCCATATTAGCAATACGGTTGCCCTTCATTGATTTAAGAATACTCTAATTTAATACTATACCAAAACGTCAAAAATTACAAAAAAAATATTAATTAATTTAAAATATTTAAATAAATTTTTTTATATTTTCAATTATTAATAGATTTTTTTAATCTATTTGAAGAAAATTTTTTAGATATTTTATTAAATTGAGAAAAATTATAATCTATAGGTTTAACTTCAACTTTCATTCCATTATCACCTGTAGTAATACCAGTAACATAATATTTTTTATTATCTTTTAAATCTAATAAAATTGTTCCATTATATCAAACATCAATTGGCAAACTATTTTTATTAATTAAAAATTTTTCTTTTTGTTTATTTAATTTATCATTATTAATTTTTAATTTATTAATTTGTTTTAATTTTCCATCTTTGAATTTTTTTACAACTTCTATTTTAGAATTCAAACAATTAATTGGAATTAATTTTTTTTGATCTTTTTTATTTTTATACACATAAATTTTAAATCAATTAAAACTATCATAAAATGATAATTTATTTTCTTTAAGAAAAACAACATCATCTTTATTTTTTAAATTACTTAAAATTTGAATTTTTTTAACCTCTATTTCTTTATTATTAATATTACAAATAATTGAATTTTTTTTATTTTCCATCATTGCTTTTTGAAATGGTAAGTTTAAATCTTTATTTTCTTTATAATTTTCAAAAATATTACATAATTCATCATACATTTTTGGATTTTGATTTTTAATAACAACTTTATCTGAATCTTTTGAATTTTTATTAAAATATTTTTTACAATCTTTTTCAGTTAAATCAATTAATTTTTTATAAACTATTTTTTGAATTTTATTATCACCTTTATCAATAGATTTATACAATGTTTCGTTAAATAATTTTTTATTATTTTTCTTTTCTATTTTTCTAGAAAAACAAATATTTTTAAAATTTTTATTTAAAACAATACAAGAATTTAAAATATTTGTTAATAATTTTTTAAATATATTATTTAATTTTTTTGTTTCTACAATTTCATTAATAGAATTTTCTTTTTTATTTTCTAATAAATTATATTTTGTATAAAAAAACTTATCAAAATGTTTTTCAATCATTTTATGATCCATATATCATTTTGAAAGAACAGTTATAAAATATGCATCTTGTGCATGATGTCCATGTCAAATCCTATCTTTTTTTATTTTTTTTTGTTTTTCAATATCTTCAATATCTTTTAAAATAGGATTTATTAAAATATATTTTTTATCTTTATTTTTTCAATACTCTTTATTAATTACACTTCTACAAAAACTTGTCATCTTTCCATTTATTGTTTTAATATTAAAAGATAAATTATTAATTTTTTTATATTCAATCAATAAATTTAAAAACTCTCTTGTTGTATATCTTGTATCAACAAGATTTCTTTGAATAAAACCAATTTGATTTTCAGTATTTGAAAAATCAATCTTTGTTGTTAAAAAATCAAATTTTTTCTTATTTTTGTTTTGTGTATTATTTAAATATCAATCTTCTCATTTTTTAGATAATTCTTTAAATTTATCTAATTTTCCAAAATGTTTAAAATATTGATAAACTGTTCTATTACCTTTTTGTTTATTTTCTAATTTATTTGTTAAAACTTTATTATTTTTTGAATTATCAAATGATTGACTATATGGAATAATATGATCTATTTCAAATGTTTGATGATTTTTTAAAATATCTTCTAATTCTATTTTTTTACCAGTATATACATCACATTGTTTTTGTTCTAATCAAAATCAAATTTTATTTTTTAATTCATTTGGTACTTTATCATAATCTTTATTATATTTTTCTGTATATTCTTTTATTATTTTTTTTATATTTTCATTATTATTTTGAATGTTTTTTATAATTTCTTTTCTATCTTTGTTATTTCTTTCCCTTGCCATTTCAATAATAATATTTTTTATTTCTAAATTATTATTTTTACAAAACTTATTAATTTCATTAAAAACTTTTATTGTTTGTCTTAAGGATCTTTTGACAGTTGGAGTTAAAATTAATTCATCAATTACATTATTTGTTAAAAAATCATTTTTTTTAAGATTATACTTTGATATCAAATTATAATTTGAATCAGAAGAATATAAAATTTCCATATGATTTTTACTTTCAACAATCATTTTTTCAATAAATTCATTCAATGCTTTATAAGAAAAATTATGTCTACCAGATACTATATTATTAATTTCAGATAAATCATTTATTAAATCTTTAGAAAAATTTGTAAATTTAATTTTTTCAATATTATATTTTCTTTCATCTTTTATTTCTGTTTTACTTAAAATATCACATAATTTATTTATTAAATTATCTTTAATATATTTATCAAAATGAAACATATTTTCAAAACCATATTCATATTTATGTTTTTTAAAAACTTTTAAAATTGAATTATAAGATGTAAATTTAGTTAATAAATCTTTATTTTTACTATCTTTTCTAAAACCAGAAATAAAAACTTCATCTTCAAATTGATTTTTAATATATTTTTTAATTTGTGTGATTGTTTTTTGATTTAACTTTAATTTAATAATTTCTAATTTTTGTTTTGTATTTAATTTAATATTTTTTATATTTTTACTTGAAATATTTAAATTATTTAAATCTTGTAATAAATTAAATAATAATGCACTTAATGATTCTTTAGGTGCTCTAAATTCATCTTTATAAATTGTACATTTACCAATATTTGATTCTCAAATAGATTCATAATAAACTTTTATTTTTTTACCATTTTCATCAGTTTTAAAATAATGTTTTTTTTCTACTTTTCCATCTTCATTTTTTATTCAAAGTCCATATTCAGATTGTGAAATTTCAGAACCTGGTCCAATTTCATATGAACGTTGTCTTTTAAAAAACTCAAAAAACTTATTTTTAAATTCAGATGTTAAATATGTAATATTAGAAAAAATTTTATTAATTTCTTTTTTATAATTTTTAAAATGAAAAATAGAATTTAAATTACCATTTAAAAATTTATTATCATAAAAATAATCTATTTGTATTTCAACTGGAAATTTATTTTTTAAATCATCAATATATTTTTTATAATTTGATTTTGATTCTTTATTTTTATCTTTATTTTCAATATTAATTATTTCATATTTAAAACCTCTATGATTTATATATCAATATAAAACACTAATTAATTCTTTTTTATTTAATTCTTTATTTAAACCTTTTAATCTTAAATTAAAAATACCACCTAATTCAGTTGAATTTTTATCTTGTTCTTTTCTTCAAATTGAATCATTTATATATTTTTATCTAAATTTATTTACAAATTTATTTTCTTTATCTAATTTAATATCAGTTATAAAATTTGATTCAATCAATCATTTAATAAAGTCTCTTTTTAATACTTTCCTTCTATTTATTTGTCTTCTACTAATACGTTTTTCTCTTCTTTCTTCATTTAACAACATAAAATCCATAGGATCATCAACTGTATCAAATGTTCTTACACCATGTTTTATTATTTCTAATGAATCATAATCAGTAACACATCAACCAACTGATGCAATACCAATATCAAATCCAATAATTACATTTTTTTTATTTTCTATTTTATTCATATTTTTATTCTAATGATTATTTTATTAAAAAATTTTATTTATTTATTTTAATTTTATATTTATTTTTTTATTTTTTGTATTGACTTATGTATTAAAAAAGAATTCATATTAATTTTATTATCAAAATAATCATTAATATCTTGTATTTTTAAAAATGTTTTAGTTTCTAATTCAAGTCAAGATTTAAATTTATATTTATCAATTATTTCAGTTGGGATATCTCATTCTAACATTACTAATCTTTCTAAATTAGATCAATTTATATTCTTATTAAATAAACTATTTGTTAATAAATGAATATTTAACATATTAAAATTTTTTTCAACATATTTACTATTTAAATCAATTAAAATAACATTTTGTATTTTTTCAGAATATTTATTTAATATAAAAAGTATTTTTTCAATTTCTTCTTTTTTAATATATTCATCATTAATTTCAAAAAAAATTTTTGATAATTTATCAAATGAAATTTTATATTTTAATAAATTAAAACCAAATATTTCATTTACTTTTGAAGTTATTAAAGCAATTTTTTCTTCATTTATAATTTTTGAAAAAATATTATTATCTAAATTTAACAACATTTTATTAATAATAGAATTGTTATTTAAATTAAATAAATCACTTCTTTTTGTCAATGGACTTAATAATATAAAGTTTTTTTCTTCACTAAATTTTTTTATTCATTCAAAAATTTTATTTGTATATAAAATTTTATTTTCACTAAAATTAATTTGGTTTTTCAATTTTTATTCTCCTTTTTTCTGTATTTATTGTTTCATTCATTTTTTTAGATCCTCTTAAAATTTCCATTTTATAATATTGAGAATCTGTTATTGTTAATAATCTTACATGACTATTATTTGGTATATGTTTTTTTAAAAAAATAATTTCTTGATTTTTTTTAATAGGTAAATTAATAACTTTAATATAAACAGAATATTGCATCATAATATAACCTCTTGAAATTATTTTTTTATGAAAATTCATATATAATTTTCTTTGTTTTTCAGATGAAAAATCTAAATCATAAAATAAAATTACTCTCATAAACTTATTCATAAATGTCCTTTATTACTAATTAAATAATCAACTTGTTTTTCAATTGCATCATTTATATAAAAATAAGAATTATTAACTTTTACTTTTTTATCTAAAACTTCTTTTAATTTTTCTTTAACTTCAATTGTAAAAAACTTTACATCTTTATTTTTATATACAATCTTGTCTACTAATGGTCTATATGGCTCCATTAAATCAGAAGCTAAAGCAAAAAAGTTTGTAAAAGATTTATGAAAAATACTAATTCTTGGATCTAAACCTTTTTTTATTATTGATTTAATAACTAATGATCTAATTATTGAATAACCATAATTTAACATTGAATTTATTGTTGGATTTTTTATTGAAGTATAATCTCTTAGAAAATTTATACCAAATAATTTATGTCAATAAACTTTTGCAGCATGTCCTTCTCTATTTGTAATATCATATTCTTTTACATTATTATAAAAATCAATTATTTCAAAATAATTTATTTTTTGTATCTTTAAATGTGTAATTTGATTACTAATTTTATTTTCAATAATATTTTTTCACAAATGAGATTTATATTGATGTTTTCAATTTAATTGTTTTTCTAAAATCTTTAATGACATATGATGTCCATTTACTGGAATTGCATGTGTTTGTGGTATATTTTCTGCATTCATAAATAAAATTGCAACATTTGATTTTGTTAATGCATTTAATAATTTAATACTTATTGTTGTTCTATCATTATTAAAAATAATAAAATCAATATCTGAAATATTTATTAAAATTTTTTCATTAAATCTTTTAATAAGTAAATTATTAAAATACAATTGAACATATTCATCAGTATTTATTTCTATAATTTTTCAACTCATTTTTACAAAAAAAACTCCAACTTCTACTTTATAAAATAGAAATTGGAGTAAATTTACGGCATAAAGCCTTATCTTGATAAAAGTATTAAATTAGAGTTTATTTTTTTAGAGTATTCTTAAACAACCTTTTTTCAAGATTAAATAAATTATATTACTTTTTTATTTTATTTTAAAATTTTATTTAATTTTTCAATAATTTCTTTTTTTGATTTTGAACAATCAAGTTCAAAAAAATCATAATGTTTTGAATTTTTAACACGTTCAATTAATGGAATTGTTTCATCAATATAAACTTCTCATCTTTTTTGATTTTTTAATTCATCTTCACGTTTTATTAATTGTGCATTATCAAAATTACATCTATCCATAATTTTTGGAGGATCAAATTTTATATGATATGGTTGTCCGCAAACAGAACATGTTATTCTTCCTAAAACTCTATCATTTGAAGTTTCTTGATCAATATTTAAAAATAAAATAATTGGTTTTATTTTTCATTTTCTTTTTCTATATTCTCTTAAAAAGAATTTTTCTTGTTTTATATTACGTGGAAAACCATCAATAATAATTTTTTCATTTGATTCATTTATTTCTCTAAATAATATTTCTGAAATAATTTCTGGAGAAATTAATTTTCCATGATTAATAATTCTTTGTATTTCTTTTCCTAATTCACTATCAATTTGAGCATACTTTCTTGCAATATCTCCAGTTGAATATTTTATGAAACCTTTTTCTTTTATCATTCATGTTCCATAATAACCTTTACCAGCACCTGGTGGGCCTATTAAAATAATCATTTTTTCTATCATAAAAATGGATCCCTTCTTTGTTTTTGAAAATTTAAATATTTTGTTTGAACAATAAGTTCTCACATTTGTCCAATAATATTTTCACCAATTACAACTAAAATTAGTAAACTTGTACCACTAAATATAAAATTATCTGTTTTTTCAAATAATGTTTTTTTCATAATTAATGCAAAAACAGATAAAAAAACTAAATATATAGAACCAAAAAATGCAATTCTTTTTAAAACATAATTTATATATTTTTCAGTTTTTTTTCCACTTCTAACACCAACAATATAAATTCCATTTTTATTAAATTCATTTGCCATTTTTTCTGCATTAACTGCAATATTTGCATATAACAAACCAAAAAATAAAACTAAAAATCCAAATATTACTATTCCTGATCATTTAGAAAAATTAAGATAATTATCAACAAATGTTATATAATTTTTTGCAGATTCATTTAAATTATCATTTAATTTTAAAATTCCTTTTACACTTCCAAAAAATGAAATTACAGTTGATGCAAAAATAACAGGAATAACTCCAGATGGATTTAATTTAATAGGTAAATATGATTTTTTTTCATCTTTTAATCTTAAACCAGATCCTGTTTGTTGAATTGGTATTTTTCTTTTTGAATTATTTAAAAAAATTATCATAATTAGTAAAAAAATTATTGAAAGTATATAAATTAAAAATTTAATATAATCTTCAAATAAAATAATTTTACTAAATCCTTGTTTTAATTGACTAGTAAATGAAGAAAGAATACCAACAAAAATAATAACTGATGTTCCAGAACCAATACCTTTTTGTGTTATTAATTCTGCAAGAAATAAAGTTATCATTGTTCCAGCAACCAAAACTAATGGACATAAAAAATAATAAAAATTTTGTTCATTTGCAATAATATCTTTTGATTCAAGTCAATTTACTTTAATAATTCCAGATTGACTTAATGATGTTAAAATTCCTAATGCTTGAGCATATCCTATAGGAATCATAAAAAATTTAGTAAGATAATTTAATTTAATTTGACCTTTTTTACCTTGTTTTGCTCATTTAGATAAAATTGGAATAACTCCACCAGATAATAATTGAACTACAATTGATGAAGTAATAAATGGCGAAATTCCAATTGCAAATATTGATAATTTATTTAAAATTCCTCCACCCATTATTGAAAGTAATCTAATAAATTGATCAGGATTACTTTTATAATTTTCATTCCATTTAACACCTGGAATTGTTATTAATGATCCGATTTGAAATAAAAATACAAACAAAAAAGTAAACAACAACCTATAAATTATTGTTTTATAAGATTTGAAAAATCCTATAATTTTATTTTTCATTATTAAATTTTTGTAAATGTTCCGTTTTTTTCTTCAACAGCTTTTAATGCACTTTTAGAAATTGCATTTGTTTTAATATCTGTTTTAAAACTAATATTACCTTTTCCTAAAATTTTTACTGGTTTTAATATATTTTTTATTAATTTTTTTTCAAATAAAATTTCATTTGTTACAAGTTTTAAATTTAATTCTTCAATTTTTAACAAATTAACTATTTGATAAATTGTTGGATTATATGCTTTAAAACCTCTTTTTTTTGGAACACGACGATATCATGGCATTTGTCCACCTTCAAAAGCAAAACCTATTTTATGTCCTGAACGTGCTCTTTGTCCTTTATGACCTCTTGTTGAAGTTTTACCATGACCTGAACCAGTTCCACGGCCTACACGTTTTCTATTTTTTTTATTATTATTAACAAGTTCGTTTAATTTTAATTCTTTTTGTTTATTCATATTTTGAACGTAATTCCATTATTTGTTTTGGAGTACGTAGTAATTTTAAAGCTTTAATTGTTGCTTGAAGTAAATTTATTTTATTTGTAGAACCTAATGCTTTACCACAAATATTTTTAATACCTAACATTTCAATAACTAAACGAGCAGAACCACCTAAAATAATTCCAGCACCTTCAACTGCAGGTTTTAATAAAATTACTGAACTACAATATTTTGCTTTTATTTCATGTGGAATTGTTTTTGTAAATGGAACTGAAAAAATATTTTTTTCTGCTCTTGCAAAAGCTTTATTTCTTGCAGATGCAATTTCACTTGCTTTTCCATATCCAACACCTACACGACCTTTTCCATCTCCTGCTAAAGCAACTGCCATAAATCTAAATCTTCTTCCACCTTTTGTAACTTTTGTGATTCTTTTAACTTGAACTAATTTAAATTTAAATTCAGATACTTTTCTTTTTTTAAATCCAGAAGATTTTCTTCAAAGAATTTTTTGTTTTTTTATTTGTTTTTTTTGAATTTCTTGGTCTTTTTTAATATCTTTTTGAATTTGTTCTTTTTCTTTTGTTTCAGAAACAGATGATTTTAAATCATCTTTTTTAACAATTTTTTCTTCTTTTAAATTAGACTTTGTTTTATCTTCTACTTTATTATTAAAAACTTTATTTTTATTTGAATTATTAGAATTTACCATATATTAAAATTTTAACCCTTTTTTACGTGCACCATCTGCAAAGGCCTTTATCTTTCCATGAAATAAAAAACCTGAACGATCAAAAACAACGTTTTTTATTTTTTTTGAAATTGCCAATTCAGCAATTTTTTCGCCAATAAGAAATGCTGTTTCAATGTTATTTTTAAATTTTTTATTTTCTAATTTTTTTGTTGAATAAGAAATCAAAGTATTATGTTTTTCATCATTAATAATTTGTGCATAAAAATTTTTATTAGATCTAAAAACTGATAATCTAGGTTTAATTTCAGTTCCAAAAATTTTCTTTCTAATTTTTAAATGACGTAATTTTCTTTTTGCTTTTTTTAAATTTTTCATATTATATTTATTTTATTATGAACCTACAGCTGTTTTACCAACTTTTCTTCTTACTTGTTCATTAGCATAAGCAATACCTTTTCCTTTATATGGTTCAACTTTTTTAATTTTTCTAATTTGACTTGCAAATAAACCAACTAATTCTTTATCAATACCTGAAATTTTAATCATTGTATTTTTATTAACTTCAACTTTAATATTTTCAGGAATATTTAAAATTACAGGATGTGAAAAACCTAAATTCATTTCTAAATTATTACCTTTTAAAAACACTTTATATCCTAATCCTGAAACAGTTAATTTTTTTTCATATTCTTTAGTAACACCAATTAAATAATTTTCAATAATTGAATTTGTTGTTCCTCATAATGGATAATCTGTTTTTTTAGCACTTTTTAACATTAATGTTTCAATTTTATTATCTTTAATAATAACTTCAACTTTACCTGATAATTTTTTATTTAAAATACCTAATGGACCTTTTACAGTAATATCTTTAAAATCTTTTGAGATTTTAACTTCTACATTTTCAGGTATATTTAAAATTCTTTTTCCAATACGACTCATAATTTTTTATCAAATATAAGCTATTACTTCTCCACCAACATTTGCATCTCTAGCTTCTTTATCAGTTAATAATCCTTTTGAAGTTGAAACTATTGCAATTCCTAACCCATTAATAACAAAAGGTATTTTTTTTAATGAAGTATATTGTCTTAAACCTGGTTTCGAAACTCTTTTCAAACCTGTAATAGCACAAACTTTATTTTTATATTTTAAAGTAATAAAAATTTCTTTTTTTACTTTTGAATTATCAATAAATTTTATTTCAAAATTTTTGATATATCCTTCTTTTTTTAAAATTTCTAAAATTTTTAATTTAAAATTTGAAAATGGTACAGATAATGTTTCATGTGAAACCATCTTTGCATTTCTAATTCTTGTTAATAAATCTCCAATTTGATCACTAATCATTTTTTATCATGAAGCCTTTCTAATTCCAGGAATTAATCCTTTATTTGCTGATTTTTTAAAACAAATACGACAAAGTAAAAACTTTTTATAAACAGATCTTTGTCAACCACACATTCAGCAACGAGTATAATTACGTGTTGAAAAACGGTTATATTTTTTTTGTTTTGCTAATAATGCTTTTCTTGCCATAATTTATTTTTTCTTTATAATTGGAAATCCTAATTTTCTTAATAATTTTAATGATTTTGTTTTATCATTTGAACTAATAACAAAAGTTAAGTTAATACCTTTATTAACACGAATTTTATCATAATCAATTTCAGGAAAAATAACCTCTTCTTTAATACCAATTGTATAATTACCTTGTCTATCAAATGCATTTAATTTTAATCCTCTAAAATCTCTAATTCTTGGAAAAATAATATTTATTAAACGGAAAATAAAATCATACATTTTTTCTCTTCTTAATGTAACTTTTACACCAATTGGCATTCCATCACGAATTTTAAAACCAGCAACAGATTTTTTTGCTAGTGTAACAATTGGTTTTTGACATGTAATACTTCCTAATTCATTAATTGCATCTTTTATATGTGATTTATCTGTAACAGCAGAATTAACCCTCATATTTAAAACAACCTTTTCAATTACAGGAACTTCAAAAATAGAATTAAATTTAAATTCTTCTTTTAATTCTAATATTATTTTTTCAAAAAATTCTTTTTGGAAAGTACTATTCATAATTTTTAATTTTTATATTCTTTCTTTGTTTTTTTAGAAAAACGTATTTTTTTATCTTTTACAATTTTAAAACCAACTCTTGTTGTTACTAAACCTTTTGGATCCAATAACATAACATTTGAAATATGAATAGATGATGGAATTTTTTTAATTTCACCTTTTTCATTTTGAGACGGTTTTTTATGTTTTATTCTAGTAAGGTTTTCAACATTAACATTCAAAGAATTTCTATCAATTTTTTGTATAATACCTTCTTTACCTTTAAATTTTCCAGCAATTACTCTAACTTTGTCACCAACTTTAATTTTTTTCATATTTTTAGATTATATCTGATACTAAAGAAACGATTTTATCAAACTTTCTTTTTTTAACTTCTAATGCAATTGGACCAAAAATTCTTGTTCCAACTGGTAATTTTTTTGCATTAATAATAACTGCTGCATTTTCATTAAATTGAACAACACTACCATTATTTCTTTTAATTTTATTCTTTGTTCTTACAATAACTGCTTTAACAACATCGCCTTTTTTAACTGTACCAGATGGAGTAGAAGATTTAACAGTTGCAACAATTATGTCTCCAACAAAAGCAAAAGGTTTTCTAGAATTTAAATTTCTAATTAATAAAATTTCTTTTGCACCAGTATTATCAGCTACTTTTATTCTTGTTTCTTGTTGAATCATTATTTATTTTTATTTTCTTTTTTAACTAATCAAAAACTTTTTCTTGCTGAATATTTTCTACCAACTTCAATAACAACTTTATCACCAATTTTTGCTTCATTTTTTGAATCATGAACTAAATATTTTTTAGAACAAGAAACAATTTTTTTATAAATTGGATGTTGATATTTTCTAGTTACTTCAACTGTAATTGTTTTATCTAATTTATCTTGAATAACTTTACCTCTTAATCTTAATTTGTGTATTTTTTTAGTTTTTTCTTGCATTTTTTTAACTTGTTTCTATTTATTTTAACATAAAAGTTATTTATCTTTTTTATTTTTCAAAGTTGGAAATAAAATAACATCTTTAATTGAAAAAGAATTTGTAAATAACATAACTAATCTATCAATTCCTATACCCATTCCACCAGTTGGAGGCATACCATAACTTAATGCATCAACATAATCATAATCTACTTCATTTGCCTCTTCATTTCCAAGTTGTTTCTCTTTTAATTGTTCTTCTAATCTTTTTAATTGTTCTAATGGATCATTTAATTCTGAAAATGCATTTGCATATTCTCTACCACCAATAAACAATTCAAATCTATCAGTAAAATCTTTATTATTTTTATTAACTTTTGCAAATGGTGAAACTGATTTTGGAAACTCATAAACAAATGTAGGTTGAATTAAGTTTGATTCAACAAATTCTTCAAAAAACTTTACAATAATATGTCCTAATGTATTTTCATGTTTTTCTAATTTAATATTTTTTTTATCTGCAATAATTTTTGCATCTTCAAAATTTTTTATATTTAAAAAATCAATATTTGAATACTCTTTAATCAATTCAATCATTGTTTTTTTTATAAATGGTTTTTTAAGACTTATTTTATAATTTTCATATTCTATTTCAGTTTTATTTAATATTTTATTTGCTAAATAAAATATCATATCTTCTGCTAATTTCATCATTCCATTCATATTTGAATATGCTTGATATATTTCAATTGCAGTAAACTCTGGATTATGTTTTACTGAAATACCTTCATTTCTAAACATTTGACCAATTTCATATACTTTTTCAAAATTACCAACTGTTAGTCTTTTTAAATAAAGTTCAGGTGCAATTCTTAAAAAAAAATTCATTTTTAAACTATTATGAAATGTAATAAATGGTTTTGCTGCTGCACCAGTTGCAATATTAGTTAAAATTGGTGTTTGAACTTCTAAAAAATCCTTATTATTCAAAAAACTTCTAATTCCTTGAATAATTTTTGATCTTTTTATAAAAGTTTCTTTTACTTCTGGATTCATTATTAAATCCAAATATCTTTTTCTATATCTAATTTCTTTATCTTCTAAACCTTTAAATTTATCTGGAAATGGTAAAAGTGTTTTTGCCAATATTATAAATTCTTCAACTTGAATTGATAATTCAGAAGTTTTACTAAAAATTAAAATTCCTTTTTTAATACCAATAATATCACCTCTATCTAATAAAGAAAGTAATTTAAAATCTTCTTCTTTTGTTTTTGATTTTGAAAAAAATAATTGTATTTTTGATGTATTATCATCTAAATTTACAAATGCAATTTTACCAAAACTTTTAATAATTCCTAAACGACCAGAAATTTTTAAATTAATCTTTAAATTATTTAATTCTTCATTTGTTTTAAAATTTTTTGTTTTTTCTCTTATATTTAAAATTGTATTTTCAGGTAAAAAATAATTTAAAAATGGGTCAATTCCTAAACTTTTAATTTTATTTAATTTATCAATTTTTATATTTTTTAAGTTACTATTTTCAACTTTATTCATTTCTTTTTTAAAATTTATTTATTTTGATTTAAATTATTATTATTTTTGTTGTTATTTTTTTTATTATTTTTGTTGTTATTGTTATTTTTTATAGATATAATTTTTCCATCTTGAATTTTTATAATTGTTTTTGCAATATCTGTAATTTGTTGATCATGAGTAATCAAAACAATTGTTGTTTTATATTTTTTATTAATATCAAGTAATGCTTTAATAACTTTTTTTGATGTTTTTTCATCTAAAGCACCAGTTGGTTCATCACAAAATAAAATACATGGATTTTTAGCTAATGCTCTTGCAATTGAAAATCTTTGTTGTTGACCACCAGATAATTGATAAATAAATGAATTTTCCAAATGCTTTATCTCTAAAATATTTAAAATTTCATCAATATCAATTACTTCTTTATTTTTAGGTAATAAATTTGCACCAATTTCAACATTTTCTCTAGCAGTTAAATTTTGTAATAAATTATAACGTTGAAAAATCAAACCAACATTTTCTCTTCTAAATTTTGTTAAATCAGAATTATTAAGAAATGTTAAATTCTTACCTTTTACAATAACATCACCTTGATCTGGTGTATCTAAACCTGCAATTATATTTGAAAGTGAAGTTTTTCCAGAACCAGATGGACCTAAAATAACAACAAAATCACCTTTTTTAATTTTTAAAGATAAATTTAAAAAAAGTGGATTTATTTGTCTTTCAATTAAAAAATATTTAGATAAATACCTAACTTCAATATCATATTTTTCAACATCATAATCTTTAACATCATCTATTGAAACAAGAAGATCATTTTTAATAATTTCTTTAGAATATTTTTTTCTTAATTTTTCATATTTTTTTTGATTATTTATATAATCTTTGTAATTATTTATATCATTATATAAAGTTTCATCTTTTAATGAAATTGGTATATTGTATTTTTTAATTAATACTTTTTTTTTATTTCATTTAAATTTGTTTTTTAATTTTTGTAAAAATGTAAATTTCATATCTAATAAATAAAAATTTTGGATTTAAATAAAAATAATTATAAACTAAATTATTTATTTATTTATTGTTTTATCAATATTTTTATTTAATTCTTTAATTAATGTTGAAACTCTTGCAATATCTTTTTTAATTTTTTTAACTTCTGAATATTTTTGAGTTTTACCAGTTGAAATTTGAAATTTTAAAACAAACAATTTACCATATAAATCATTTAAAATTTCCTTTAATTCTTTAGTACTTTTATTTCTATATTCATTAATAATAATACTCATAACTTTTTATTTTTATGTTAATAATTCATTCCCTTTTTTAACAAATCTTCATTTTAATGGAAGTTTGTTACCAGCAGATCTAACTGCTTTTTTTGCTAATTCTTCAGAAATTCCTGCAACTTCAAATATCACTGTTCCCTTTTTAACAACAGCAACTCATTTATCAATAGAACCTTTTCCTGAACCCATACGTACTTGTGCTGGTTTTGAGGTTTTTGCAAAATGTGGAAAAACTCTAATTCACATTTTTCCATATTTTTTAGTATATTTCATTAATGCAATTCTTGCAGATTCAATTTGATTATTAGTTAATCAATTACCTTCTAAAGATTGTAAACCAAATTCACCAAAAGCAACTGTTTTACATCCTTTTGCTTTTCCTTCATAACTTACTCTATGTGGTTTTTTTCAAGTTATTTTTTTTGGTAATAACATAATTAAATAGTAACATTTACCTTTCTATAAACTCAAACTTTAACACCAATTGCTCCATAAGTTGTTCTTGCAGTTGAATAACCATAATCTAATGGAATACGTAAAGTTGAAAGTGGCAATTTACCAAATGATTGTGTTGATTTTCTTGCAATATCTACACCATTTAATCTTCCACTAACAGTAATTTTAATACCAAAAACACCTAATTTTTGTGCAGTTTTAATTGTATTTTGTAATATTTTTCTATAATTTTGTCTATTTCCTATTGCTCTTGCAATATTATTTGCTAAAATTTGTGCATCAAAATCTGGATTTTTTTCTTCAATTAACTTAACTTTAATTACATAAGTTCTATCAATTAATAATTTTTGAATTCATTTTATAATTTTTTCAATATTTGAACCTTTTTGTCCTAATAAAATCCCAACTTGTGATGTATGTACAAAAATTCTAATAACATTGTTTTGTCTTTTAATAACAACTTTTGAAATTGAAACATTAGAAAAACGATCTTCAAACATTTTTCTAATTAAATAATCTTCTTTCAATCATTTAATTGTTTTTGTTTTATCAGCAACTCATTGAGATCTTCAATTTTGATTTATACCAATTCTTAAACCTATTGGATTTACTTTGTGACCCATTATTTTTTAATCTCCTTTTTTGTTTTTGATTCAACAACTTCATCTGTTAATACAACAGTAATATGTGATGCTCTTTTTCAAACAGGATATGCTGAACCTTTTGCTCTAGGACGAATTCTTTTTAATTTTCTTCCTTCATTAACAAAAATTTCTTCAATAAATAATGAACTTAAATTCATTTTATGATTATTTGTTGCATTTGAAATTGCAGATTTTAATAATTTTAAAACTACAGGAGCAGATCTTTTTTGAGTATTTGAAAGAGTGTTTAAAGCTTTTTCAATATCCATTTTTCTAATTAAATTAACTACTAATCTAACTTTTCTTGGTGTAATAGATAAATTTTTTAAATGTGCATAAGCTTTCATACTATTTGTTCTTTCCGCTATGACCTCCAAATTTTCTTGTAGGTGAAAATTCTCCTAATTTATGTCCAACCATATCTTCTGTAACAAATACAGGAATATGACGTTTTCCATTGTGTACTGCAAATGTAAAACCAACAAATGATGGAAAAATTGTTGATCTTCTTGATCAAGTTTTTATAACTGTTTTTTTATTTTCAGCTCTTAATTTCTCTACTTTTTTTAAAAGTGATGGAGCTGCATATAATCCTTTTTTTAGTGAACGACTCATATTTATATTATTTTACTTTATTTTTTAAATTTCCTTGATCTAATAATTAATTTAGTTGAATGTTTTTTCTTATTTCTTGTTTTAACACCACGTGCTTTTTTACCTCATTTTGTATATGGAGATGGTCTACCAATAGGTGCTTTACCTTCTCCACCACCATGAGGATGATCACAAACATTCATTGCAGCACCACGTACAGATGGTCTAATTCCTTTTCATCTATTTCTACCTGCTTTTCCTAAACGAACTAGTCTTAAATCTTCATTTCCTACAACACCAATTGTTGCTCTACAATTTTTTAAAACTTTTCTCATTTCTGAAGAACTTAATTTTAAAATAATGTAACGATTAGTATCATCAAAACCAAGAATTTGTGCATATGAACCAGCAGATCTTGCTATTTTACCACCTTGACCTGGTCTTAATTCTATATTATGAACTAAAGTACCTTCTGGTATTTGATGTAATGGCATAGAATTTCCAACTTTAACTGCAACATTTTCATCTGCAGAAACAATTGAATCACCAACTTTTAAACCTTTTGGAAAAATAATATATCTTTTTTCACCATCTGGATAATTAATTAAAGAAATAAAACAATTTCTATTTGGATCATATTCAATTGTTGAAACTTTACCAATTATATTAACTTTATTTCTTTTAAAATCTATAATTCTATAATATCTTTTTTGTCTTTTTCCTTGATGACGAACACTTATTTGTCCTGTTTTATCACGACCACTATTTTTTTTTAAAAGTTTTAGCAAACTTTTTTCTGGTTTAGAAGATGTTAAAGTTTTTGTATAATCAATTAAAATTGTATTTCTAGATCCATTGTTTGTTGGTTTTAATTTTTTGATTGCCATAATTTTTATTTATTTTCATCCTCTTTTTTTTGTTTTTTTATAGTTTTTTTAGTATCTAAAGTTGTAAATGATTTTCAATATTTTTTAAATTTATTAAAAACACCACCTTCATTTTTTGATTTTGATTTAACATCTGATATTTTTGTTGATTTATCTTTTACTTTAGATTTTATTTCAGCAGCTACTTCTTTAATTTTATTTTCTTGTTCTTTACTAAATAATGTAAATACTTCACCTTCTTTTAAACTAATAATTGCTTTTTTAACTCTTTTTGTTTTACCTAAATAACGACCAACTCTTCTTTTTTTTGATTTATTTTTTATTAAATTAACAGAATCTACTTTTTTATCAAAAATAATTTCAAATGATCTTTTAATTTCTAACTTTGTAGCTTGATTATCAACAACAAAAACAAATTTATTTAAATCCATCATTTTATATGTTTTTTCAGTAATTATAGGTTTTTTTAATACTTGTGTAATCTTCATAATGCTTTTATTTTTTTAATCTTTGTTCAATTTTTTTAAATAATTTTTCAAAAATAATTATTTTTTTAGAATTCAATAAATCAAAAATTGTTAAATTATCAAATGAAACAATTTTATAATTTTTCATATTTCTTAAACTTAAAATAATATTTATTTCATCTTTTGGAACAACAAATAAAGTTTTTTGACCTAAAATATTAAAATTTTTTGAAATATCTTTAATTAAAGAAGTTGATGGTTTTTCCATTTCAAATTCTTTTAAAGCAATTAACTTATTGTCTACAAAAATTTGATTTAATGTTCCTAAAATTGCTTTTTTATAAACTTTTTTATTTACTTTTTTTGTATAATTTTCATTTCCAGTTGGACCAAATGTTATACCACCACCACGAAAAATAGGAGAACGAATAGAACCAGCACGTGCACGACCTGTTCCTTTTTGTTTTCAAGGTTTTTTACCACCACCTGAAACTTCACCACGTTCTTTAACTTTTTTTGTTCCTTGTCTTTTTGCAGAATTTTCAATATTAACAACAAAAGAAATTAATTCATTTGAAACACTTTGACCTCAAATTTCTTCACTTAATTCAATATTATTTACAATTTTATTTGTTTTATCAAAAACATCAATTTTAAATTTATTTTTTGTTTCTGATTTTTCTTTTGTTTTTTTTAAAATTGTTTCTGATTTTTTTGTTACTTCTTTTGTTGTCATAATATTAAATTTATTCTATTTACTTAATTTACTTTCAATATCTTCTGTTTTTGAATTATCCAATAATTGAAATGGTTTTTTATCTGCAACATTTTTAATTGAATTTCTAATTAAAATTCAACCATTCTTTGTTCCTGGAACAGAACCCTTTACAACTAAAATTTGTTCTGATTCAATAACTTGAATTATTTCAATATTTTGAATTGTAGTTCTTTTATTACCTAAACGACCTGGTAAAGGTTGTCCTTTTCAAATTTTATCTGGTCTTGATAAACCAACTGAACCTGGTGCTCTATGATGTTTAGATCCATGTGTCATTGGACCACGACCAAAATTATGACGTTTTACAACACCTTGAGTTCCTTTACCTTTTGAAATTCCAATTATATCAACAATTTCTCCAGGTTTAAAAATTGTCAATTCAACTTTATCACCTAAATTAAAATTTTTAACATTTTTAAATTCAAATGTTTTTGAAACAGTTTTAATATTAGATTTTTTAAAATGATTTACTTGTGGTTTATTAATTTTTGTTTTTGAATCTACACCAACTGATAATTGAACAGCATCATAACCATCTTTTTCAAAAGTTTTTAATTGTGTAACAAAATTAGGAATAACTTTAATATAAGTTACAGGAATCAATTCTCCGTTTTTAGAGAACAATTGATGCATCATTATTTTTTTTGCTATTAATCCTTTATTCATAATAATTATGTTTTAATTGAAAGACCAACACTTGAAGCAAGTGTAAGTTTTTTTAATTGATCTACTGTTTTTGAATTTGATTTAATAATAATTAAACGTTTATGTGTTCTACGTTCAAATTGTTCACGTGAATCTTTATGACGTGTAACACCTCTTAAAACTGTAAAAATTTCTTTCTTAGTCGGAAGAGGAATCGGTCCTCTTACTTTTGAACCATAACTTTTAGCTATTTTAATAATTTTTTTAACAGCTTCATCTACTGTTTTATGTTCATAACCTCAAATAAAAATTTTCATAATATATTTTTAAAAAAACCAAATTGACAAAAATTTCATCAATTTTTAAAATTTATTTATTAATATTAATAATACCATAAGTATTTATAAATATTACAAAAAATAATTATTTTCAATTTTCAAAATACTTTTTTTCTAATATTTTACTAACAATTTTAGCTGCATTTTCTGGATCATATTCTATAAAAGATTTAACCTTTTTATTCTTATTTAATATTTCTAAAAACAAAATTGTTTCTTCTTCATTTAATTTAAAAAAAGAACCTCATAATTTTTCATATTTTTTATTTTGTAAAATATTTAAAACTTTTACAATAATACCTCATTTTACATTGCTACAATCATTTTCTATTCTACATATTGTAGATTGTGAAATCATTGTTTTTTTTGCTAATTTTTTTTGAGTTCATCTTCTTTCTAATCTCAATTTATAAATTTTATTTGAAACATAATTCATAACATAAATTTCTCACTATTCTTAAAAAATATTTTTTAATTTTATTTTCTAACTTTTTATATTAAAATTAAATTATTTTTATATATAAATAATTTAATTTTTTATGAATTTTTAAAAATTTTTTTTACAAATTTTAAAGAGTTAAAATTAATATTATTTATAAATTAATAAAAAAAGGACCATATAAAATATGGCCCTTATAAACTAATATTAAAAAAATATTAAAAATAATAACTTAATTGATTAACAACAGTTACTACAACATGATGATTTGTCGTCACAACAATCCTCGCATTTTTCACAATCACAAGAACAACATTTACAACAACAACATTTTTTTGTGTGTTTACTTGTCATCATTTAACAAAATAAATCAATTTATTAAACTAATTTATTATTTAACCCCCTCATAAAAAATTATATTACTATTCTTCTTTTTTTTGTAATAATTTTCTATATGAAAGTCCAATTGGAATTAAGTTACCAACAATAACATTTTCTTTTAAACCATAAAGATTATCAGTTCTATTTTCAATAACTGATTGAATTAATACTTTTGTTGTTTCTTGAAATGATGCAGCAGATAAAAATGAATATGTTTTTGTAGCAAGTGATTTTGTACCAGAAATAATTGGTTCAAATTCAATAATCTTTTTATTTTCAAGTAATAATTTATTGTTTGTTTTTTCAATAATATAATTATCTAATTCTTCACCAACAATAAAGTTTGAATCACCAACATTTTTAACTTTTGAACGTGATAACATTTTTTTAACAATAATTTCAATGTATTTATCAGATAAATCAATTCCTTGTAAATAATAAATTTTTTGAATTTCTTTAATCACATATTCACAAACTTTTTGTTTACTTAATGTAACTTTTAATAATTCTTTTAAATCAACTGATCCACGTGTTAAACGATCACCTTTTTCAATTAAATCACCTGATTTAACAATTAAATTAACATATCTTTTTGTAACATAAGTTGTAATTTCTTTTTCTGTTTTAGGATCTACAATTAAAATTTCATATGCATAATCAGAATTTAATCTTGCTTTTTTAACTTTACCTGAAACATATGAAATCATAGCTTTATTTTCTGGACTAATTACATCAAATAATTCAATTACACGAGGAAGACCTTGAGTAATGTCTGAAACATCTGAAACACCACCAGTATGGAAAGTTCTCATTGTTAATTGTGTTGCTGGTTCACCAATCGATTGTGCAGCAAGAATACCAACTGCTTCTCTTAATTCAATTATTTTATTTTTTGATAAATCTATACCATAACATAATTGACATACACCTCTTACTAAAGAACATGTTAAAACAGAACGGATTTTTACTGATTTAATTTTATTTTTAATAATTTTATTTACCAAATCATGTGTAATTAATTCATTTTTTGAAACAATTATTTCACCATTTTTATCTAAAATATCTTCTGCTGAAAATCTACCATAAATTCTTTGTTCTAATAATTCAATAACAGTTTTTCTACTTGAAATAATTTCTTTAACTTCAAAACTTTCACTAGTTAAACAATCATATTTAATTGTATAAAAATCATGTGTAATATCTACTAATCTTCTTGTTAAATAACCAGAATCAGCTGTTTTTAAAGCTGTATCAACCATTCCTTTTCTAGCACCATATGTAGAAATGAAATATTCCAAAATATTTAAACCTTCATAAAATGAAGATTTAATAGGTGTATCAATAATCATACCATTTGTATTTACCATCAATCCACGCATACCAATTAATTGTGTAACATTTGAAATAGAACCACGTGCACCAGATTTAACCATTGCATAAATTGAACTTCTTAAATCACCTTTTTCAAAATATTTACTTAATTGATTTTCAACTTTTTCTTTTACATCAGTTCATATCTCAATTTTTTTAGTACGTATTTCATTTGAAGTAAGCATTCCAAGTGATTTTAATTCATCAGCTTTATCAAGATTTTTTTGAACTTCTTTAAATAAATCTTTTTTATTTGTTTTTTGACTTTCTAAATCAAAAATTGATAATGTTACTCCAGATTTAGTTGAATATTTAAATCCTAAATCTTTCATATTATCTAATACTTTAATTATTTCTAAATTACCAAATTTATCAAAACAATTATTAATTATTTTTGATAAAACAGCCTTTGTAATTGCAGGTTTTACTTCAAAATCTTTAATTAATTCTTTTATATTAACATTTAAATCATATGTTTTTAATTCAGAATTTCAATCATTTCCATTTATATATTTAAATTTTGATGGAAAAATTTCATTGAAAATAATTTTACCTAATGTTGTAATTACAAATTTATTTTCAACATCTTTAAATTCTTCTTTTTCTAAAACAGATGTTAATACAAAAATAGGAGCATTTAATGATAATTTTTTATTATAATATGCATTTTTTATAAAATTTTTATCTCCATAAACTGAAAAAGCACCTAATTCATCAATTTTTTCATAAGTTAAATAATAAATACCTAAAATAATATCTTGTGACGGCATAATTATAATTTGACCATTTCTAGGATTTAATATATTATTTGTAGATAAAAGAATATCTTTTACTTCTTCTTTTGCTTCTTTTGTTAATGGTAAATGAATAGGCATTCTATCACCATCAAAATCAGCATTAAATGCAGTTGTAACTAATGGATGTAATTTAATTGCATTTCCTCTAACTAATTTTGGAAAAAATCCTTGAATTCCAAGTCTATGCAATGTAGGGGCACGATTTAAAATTACAGGATAATCTTTTATTAAATCTTCCAAAATTTCTCAAACAACTGGTTTTCTTTCAAAAACAATTTTTTCTGCTTGTTTTTTATTAATTGCAATTTCATTTTTTAATAATCTACCAACAATCATTGTTTTAAACAATGTAATTGCTATTTCACGTGGAATACCACATTGATTTAATTTTAAATCTGGTCCACCAACAATAACAGAACCACCAGAATAATCTACACGTTTTCCAAGCAAGTTTTGTCTAAATCTACCTGTTTTACCTTTTAAGTTTTCAGCAATAGATTTAACCATCTTATCTTCTTTAGTTTGTATTTTTTTTCTAGCTTTTACTGTTAATGTTTTATCAAATAATTCATCAACTGCATCTTGAATTAAAAAACGTAATTGATTTGTCATAAACATTGGTGAATATTTTTCTTGATGTTTAATCAATCTATTTTTACGCATAATTAATTGTGCATACAATTTATTAATACCAGAAATAGCAAAACGACCACCATCTAAACGAACAATTGGTCTTAATTCAGGAGGTAATACTGGAATAGTTCTTGTAACCATTCATTCTAGTTTTTGACCTGTTTTTAAAAAATTATTTAATAATCTTAAACGTTTTACAATTTTTGAATGTGAATCAATAAATGATTTTTTAAAAGAAATTTTTTTATTAATTTCATCAATTTCCTTTTGTAAATTAATTCTTTTTAATAATGTTTCAATTGCTAATCCGCCAGTTTGTAATTTAAATGGAGTTTCTTCATTTATAAAATAAATAAATTCTTCAATGAAAAAAATTGAATCTTCACCTGAATTAATTTGAAAAAGCATATTTTGTGCCTCTTCATAATTTACAGAATTTATTTCAAATAAACTTAATGATTTACGTAATAAAGTTTCAATTAATTTAATTGTATTTGGTTTAATTCTTGAATCACTTTCATTTTTTGAAATATTTAATTCAATAATATCTCCAATTTTTATTTCATCATCATTATTGTTTTCAACAACTGAATATGCTTGATAATATGTAATTTTTTCAATATGTAATTGTGGTAAATCTAAAATAACTGGAATTGTTGTTGGAATTGATTTTAAATATCAAATATGAACAACTGGATCATCTAATTCAATATGTCCCATTCTTCAACGTCTTTCAATTGATTCAGTAACTAAAACACCACAAACTTCACAAATTTTACCTTTAAATCTTAAACTTTTATAACGACCACATGAACATTCATAATCTTTTACAGGACCAAAAATTTTTTCACAAAATAAACCATCTGAAACTGGTTTTTCAGTTTTATAATTTAAAGTTTCTGATTTAGTAACTTCTCCTTGTGATCAAGATCTAACAGTAGTATCATTTGCTAAACCAATTCTAAAACTAAAATTATTACTTTTTTTGTGCATTTTTTATCCTTATTATTTTATTTATAACTTTTTTTTATTTTTTTAAACTTTTGTTTTTGATTTATAAATTATTTCAAAATTTAAACATAAAGCTTTTAATTCCATCATTAAAACATTAAATGATTCTGGGAAATAATCAAATTTATAATTTATTTCATTATCATCAATAAATGAACGATAAACTCTATTTCTTCCAATAACATCATCTGATTTAATTGTTAATAATTCACGTAAATTATATGATGCACCATATGATTCAAGAGCTCAAACTTCCATTTCACCAAATCTTTGTCCACCATTTTGTGCTTTACCTTTTAATGGTTGTTGTGTAATTAATGAATATGGACCAATTTCACGTGCATGTAATTTTGTATGAATCATATGTGAAAGTTTCATATAATAAATATATCCTAATGCTACTGGTTGATCAAAAGCATCACCTGTTTCACCATCATAAAGTATTTCTTTACCTGTTGGATTTAAATTTGCTTTTTTCATTAATTCTTTTATTTTATCAATCGAAACACCTTCAAATGCTGGTGTTGCAATTTTAATATTTAATTTCTTTGCAGCATAACCAAGATGCATTTCTAATAATTGACCAATATTCATACGTGATGGAACACCTAAAGGATTAATCATAATATCAATTGTTGTACCATCTTTTAAATATGGCATACTATTTTGTGAAAGTACACGTGAAATAACACCTTTATTTCCATGACGAGAAGCCATTTTGTCACCTTCTTTTAATGAAATTTTCTTTGAAATATAAACTTTAATAATTTCAATTACTTCTGCAGTTATATTTTCACCAAAATTTTCTTCTTTAAATCTTTCAACTTTTTGTACAATTCCACGAACACCATTTGGAACAACTAATGAATTATTTTCAACATTATGTTCTCTTCCTTTAAATAATTGATCTAACAATAAATCTTCAGGAGTTTTTTGTTCTTTTGCTTTTGGAGTAATTTTACCAACTAAAATATCACCTGGTAAAACTTCAGAACCAACTAAAACAATACCATCTTCATCTAATAAACGACGTGAATATTTACTTGTATTAACAATTTCATTTGTAAATTCTTCATTTCCTAATTTTGTTCTTAAACGACGAATTTCATATTCTTCAATATGAATAGATGTAAATAAATCATCACGTACTAATCTATCTGAAACAATTAATGCATCTTCATAGTTATAACCTTTTCATGTCATAAATGCAACTAATAAATCATTACCTAAAGCTAATTCACCATTTTCCATTGCACAACTATCTGCAATTACTTGTCTTTTTTTAATTTTTTCACCTTTTTTTACTAATGCACGATGAAAAATAACAGTTTGTTGGTTTGATGGTAAAAAATCATACAAAATATATTCTACAATTTTATTTGATTTATCACCTAATACTTTAATTATTTGCGAATCAACATATTCAACAATACCATCTTCTTTTGCTAAAATTGAAAATCCTGAATCTCTTGCAATAATTCTTTCTGTACCTGTTCCAATTAATGGTGAATGTGCATTAATTACAGGAACTGCTTGTTTTTGCATGTTAGCACCCATTAAAGCACGATTTGCTTCATTATTTTCCAAAAATGGAATATTTGCTGTACTAATTGAAAACATTTGTTCAGATGAAAAACCAAGATATTCAATTTCTTTTGAATCTACTTGTAATAAATTATCATGGAAATAAATACTTACTTTATCAGCAATAATATTTAAATCTTTATCAACTTCAGTAATTGATGGAGCAATTAATTTATCTGTTTCATCAACAGCAGATAAATAAACAATTTCACCAGTTAATTTACCATCTACAACTTTTCAATATGGAGTTTCAATAAATTTATTTTCATTAATTCTTGCAAAAAATGAAAGATTTATAATTAAACCAATATTTGGACCTTCTGGTGTTTCAATTGGACAAATTTTTCCAAAATATGAATAATGAACGTCACGAACTTTTGCAGAAGCTGACTCTCTTTTTAAACCACCTTCTCCTAAAACAGTAACACGTCTTTTATTTGAAAGTTCAGTTAATGGATTTGTTTGATCCAAAAATTGTGATAATTGTGAAACATTAAAAAATTCTCTTGAACCATTAATTAAAGGTCCAGAATTAATTAAACGAGCAATTTTTTCATTAAAATCAGAAATTGTTAAATTATTTAATTTTTGTAAAGTTTCATCTCTAACTTTTCTTAAACCTTGGTTAAATACATCTTCTAATAATTCATCAATTAAATGAACATTTCTATTTTCAAGTGAATCAATATCATCTAATGAACCTACACCAAATTCTAAATTAATAATATATGAAATAATTGCAAAAATATCTGCAATATTTAATAATTCTTCATTACATTGTGGATCAATACCAATCAAATTAATTTCTTCATTTTGTAAATAATTATTTTTATATACTTTAACTGTTTGAATTTTTTTATTTCCTGGAACTTTTACATCTTTATTATTTTTTAAAGTAACAATATTATTATTGTTTCTTAAAAAAAAATCTCTTAATTTTTGTAAATTTGATTTATTAATTAAAGTTCCTTTTGTAAAACAAATTTCATTTGTTTTTGAATCAATTAAATCTTGTGCCAAAACACGTTTATAAAGCATATTTGCTAAAAATAATTTATGATTTAATTTATAACGACCAATTTTATGTAAAAAGAATTTTTTTTCACCAAAAATTGAATCAGAAATAAATTTAAATTTATTTTCTAATGAATCACTTAAACTATTTGTTAATTTTGAAAAAGTTTTTTTAATTGAATCTTCTCTTTTTAAAACATAAACATTTTCTTTATATGAATTTAATAATAATTCTGAATTAGTAAATAAACTTAAAATATAATCTTTTTCAAAACCAAAAATATTAAATAAATTAGAAATTAATATATTATTTGTTTTTACTTTATTTAATACTATTTCTAAACATGGACTAATATTAATATTTAAATCTTTATCTTTTGATTTATATATTTTTGTATTAATATTAATTCATGTACCTTTTTTAGGAATTATTTCAGCACCATAAGTATCTAAATTTTCAATCACATTTGTTTTTGAATAAAAAACACCAGGAGCACGTGTTAATTGCAAAACAACAACTTTTTCAATACCATTAATTAAAAATGTACCTTTTTCTGAAATCATTGGATAACTATTAAAATAAATAGTTTTTTCTTTAATAATTTTAAAATCAATAAACAAAAAGTCTTGCATTTTTTTAGTTAAAATAATATGAATATCAAGTTTTTCTGTTTTATCTGATGAAAAACCAATAAAATGAAATTCTGTTTGTTCTTTATTAGATTTAAATAAAGATGGTTTTAAAACAGAAATTTTCTCTTCTAATCATTTTATTAATGCTTCTTCAATACTTTTAAAAATTTTAAAATTAATTTTCTCTTGTTTATAATTAATAATTAATTCTAAAGTTAAATTAATTGGAAATTGATAAGAACCTAATTTTGTTTTAACTTCTTCAAAAGTTTTTTCTGGTTTACCAATTTTAATTTTTTTTAAGTTTAAAATTATATTTTCATTTTTTGAAATAAAAGGAAAATTTTCTTTAAAAATCTTTTTAATTTTAAAATTATAGAATAAATTAAAACTTGTTAAACTTATTTCATTAAGATTTTGATTTTTTACTTTATCTTTTTCTAAATTTTTAATTGAAAAATTTGTTAATTTATCTGAAAAAATATATCTTCTTTGCACAATATTTATTTTTATATTTCTAGTTAATTAAATATTATATATTATTTTTAATTTAATAAATAAAAATTTAAATAATAATTAAATTTCAAGTAATTCCTTTATCATTTGATAGTTTGTTTTTTCTGTATCAATTTTTATATTTTTTTTAATTTTTGAATCATGAATTCAAACAATTCTATTACATAAGTTAACAACTTCATTATGCATATCATGAGTTACAATTAAAATTGTAATTTTATGTTCTTTATTCATTTTTTTTAAAAAAAACTTTAATTTTTCTTTTGTTTCTGGATCAATATGATTTGAAAATTCATCTAATAAAAAAATATCTGAATTTTCTAAAAACGTTAAAAATAAACCAACTTTTTGTTTTTGACCACCAGAAAGTACTTTCATTTTTAAATCAAATATTTCATTAATTCTTAAAATTTCTTTTAATTCTTTAATAATTTCAATTCTTTTAGGATTAATTTGATTTTTAAAAAGATTTATTAAATCTTTTACTTTAAAAAAATTAATAAAATTTTGTTCTTGAAATAATAAACTCATTCTTTCACTAAAATGATTTTTATAATTAAAATGATAATTTATTTTTCCTTTATCAATTGGATACATTCCAACAATTGTTTTAATTAATGTTGTTTTACCTGCACCATTATCACCAATTATTGCTATTACATCATTTTTATAAATATTTAATGAAATATCATTTAATATTGTTTTATTATCTGAATATTTAAATAAATTTTTTATTTCTATTAAAATATTTTTTTCTTTATTTATTAAATTTTCCATAATATTTAATTTTTACTTATATTTTTTAAATAAACTTTTAAAAAATCATTTTGTATCTTTTCTTCCAATTGGTTTTATAAAAGTAAAAAACATTAAAACAATTATTCAAACAATAGGCATAATAATATATTTTACTTTCTCTAATTTTGTTAATTTTATTCAATAATTTGTATTTGAAAATATAACAATATTAATTAATTCATTAATTGAATAAGTTGGCATTAAATAAAAAAATACATGATATATTCAATAATAATTACCATCTTTTTCATTTATATTCAAAATCAAATAAGAAAAAAGAAACATTAAAACAAATGGCATAATAAGCATTAAAATACATACTAAAATTAATGTTGAATTCTTTGAAATTCAATTATAAAAAAAAGATGAAATTAAAGATATTATAAAAAAATAAATAAAATACAAAATAAAAAACAATGGATTAGATATAACATTTAAAAAAACAGTTGTATCTTTATTAAAGGTTTTAAGTAATATAAAAATAATTAATGTTTGTATTAAAAAAACAATAATTAAAATAGGTAAAAATGTAAAAATTGGTAATATATTTTTAATTCTAAACTTATTTGAAATTAAATTTTTTGAAATAAATGTTATTTTTTTTACTGAAATTATAATAGGTGTTAATAAAAAATAATTTAGAATTAATATTAAAAAAAATGATCAAGAAAACAATATATTAATTAAATATAAACTTATAATTTTATTATTTTTTGTAGGAGTATATTTTATAAGAATATGTGATACAATTGAAAATAAAATTAAAGTTATTAAAATAAAAATTCATGTTTTTAATTGTTTTATTAATGTTAAATTAATAATTTTAAAATATAGTTTGTTATTTTGAATAAAATTCATGTTTTTTAAATATATTAAATCATTAAATTATATTTAAAAATAAAAATTTTTGAAATGGTCGGAAAGACAAGACTCTAACTTGCGATCTCTCGGTCCCAAACCGAGTGCTTTATACATCTAAGCTACTTTCCGTAAAATATTATATTTAAATAAATAGGTAAAACAATAATCAATAAATAAAATTCTTTTTATTTATACTAAATAAATAAAAAGTGGTACATACGCGGAATCGGACCGCGGTCTCCAAGCAAAGCTTGGTATACTGCCACTATAATATATGTACCATAAAATTAATATATCACAATTTAATTAATATTATTTAATAAAATTAAATTATAAATAGATTAAAATGGTGGACCTGACCAGAATTGAACTGGCGTCTCCTGAGTGCAAGTCAAGTATTCTACCACTAAACTACAAGCCCAAAAATTAAATGGAGGTACTGATTGGATTCGAACCAACGCGTAGAAGTTTTGCAGACTTCTGCCTTAACCACTTGGCTACAGTACCAAATACAACTTTTTAAAATTGTAAATATGATACTAATTATTATTATTTTATATTAAAAATAATTTAAGTATTTTTTTTAAATATATAAAACTTTACAATTTGAACATAAATATCTTTTTTCTATATTTTTTGGTAATAAAAGAAAGAAAATACTTAATAGAAAAAATAATATAAAAATAATTCAAAAAATAATACCTCTATATTTAAATTCAAAAATTGAAACTTGATTTCTATTAAAAGACAAATAACAATTTGAACATATTATCTTATTCATAATTATATTTTATTATTTTTTTTGTTTTTTTATAATTTAAAAATAAAAAGTGAGACTTTTTAAATCTCACTTTCTATTAAAAAATATCTTTAATTAAAAATTAAAATATTCTTGTACCTTCTGTACCTTCTTGTGCCATTGCAATTGATCCACCAAGTATTGTCATAATTAATCCTAATAAGAATAATATAAATACTGGTTTTATAATTCATTTAACAAATTTATCATATGGAATCTTTGTTACAGCTAAAGCACCAATAACAACACCATATGTAGGAACAATTAAGTTAGCTAATCCTGCACCTCATGAATATGAAGTTATAGTTCCAGAAATTAATCCTTTTCCTTCTTGTCCTAATTCTGCAAAACTTGTTCCAATAGTTGGGAATGTTGCATTTGCTAAACCAGATGTTGAAGGAATTACAAATGTTAATGGAATAAACAATATATATGATAAAACTGGTGTTAAAATTGATTTACCACTTTCAACACTTTTTAATCCTGAAGATAATCAATTTGCAAATAATGTTTGCATATTTGTTTTTTTCAAAACAACTGGTATTGCAGCAGCAATTCCAATTGCTAATGAAACACCCATCATATCTTTTGCACCATCAACCATTGTTTCAATATATTTTGTTTCTGATGTTTTGTTAATAATTGCCATAATAAGTGAAACAATTACAAAATAAGCAGCTAATGTACCCATATATCAACCACCAAATGTTCATGCAGTTTCATATGTACTATCAGTATGACCAGTTATTGCTGAATTATGAATTCAACTTGTTCCTTTGTTGTTATTAAATCCATAATCTGCATCAAGATTTCACATATCACCACCAGCATAAGTATTTTTACCATTTGAAACTAGACCATCTCATTGTAACATTCCTAAAATCATAATGATAAATGTCATAAAAAATATTATTGCTGTTATTTTTCTTCTTTGAGTTAAAACAGGAATAGCATCTCCAGTTTTAACACTAAACATTTCTTTATGCATTGCAAATAAAGTTTTTGTTTTTGAATTTTCTTTATTAATTTTTACTTTTGCAGCATATACCATTGTAAATACAGTAACAAAAGCTGTAAATACTAATCAACCAACAACTCTTCATGCCATACCATCAGATAAATTTGTAGCAAATTTTTCAGTTGTACCATTTAAAATTACCTCTTCTCCATTAACTGCAGAAACTGCTGCACCAACTGAAAATGGGTTAACAATTGATCCCATAACACCAGCACCAGCACCAATAAAAATTATTAAGAATCCTGTTCATACATCAAAACCTGCTGCTAAAGCAAGTGGAATAACAATTGCATAAAATGCTATTGATTCTTCTGCCATTCCATATGACATACCACAGAATGAAAAGAAAAACATCAATGGAATAATAATCCATGTTTGACGTATCCCTTCTTTCATTAATTCTTTATAATATGTAATTTTTGATTGAGCATATAAATTTTTATCAATATTTTTAAAATCTTTATGAAACAATTTTGAAACTCTACCAATAACTGCTTCAAGTGCTTGAGATTTAACCAATACATTAATTCAACCACCAAGTGCAAATAAAAAGATAATTATTCATATACCTTTTACCATACCTAGAGGAATTGCTGTAAATCAATCTATAATACCTGAACCTAAAATTGGAGTATCTTCAACAACAATTTCAGAACCAATTATTGTTTTTGGATCTTTTTTTTCAACTAGTTCTTTAAAAGCTTTACCAGTAGATTCTAATTTCAATTTATCTATTGTTTCTTGTGTAACAATATATTTATAACCATCACCTAAAGTAAGACCAGCTCAACTAAAAATTAAACTTAAAATACCAAAAAACACTGCAATTATAAATAATAATGTCAATGCATGTGGTAGTTTAAATCTTCTTTTTTTCTTTAAACTATTCATTTTTCCCTTTCTTCTTTTTTTAATTTTTTTTAATAAAAAATTTAAAACCTTAAATAAATAAAAAAAGAGTAAAAAAGTTAATTTTTTACTCTTTTTTAAAAAATTAACTTCCTATTGTTGCAAGCATAATTGCTTTAATAGTATGAAGTCTGTTTTCTGCTTCTTGAAAAACAAATGAATGTTTTGACCTAAATACATCATCAGAAACTTCCATTGAAGTTAAACCAAATTTATCATAAATGTCTTTTCCAATCTTTGTATTTAAATCATGGAAAGCTGGTAAACAATGTAAAAACATTACATCTTCTTTTGCAGCTTTAATAACATTCATGTTAACTTGATAATCTTTTAATTGTGTAATTCTTTCTTTTCAAACTTCTTCAGGTTCTCCCATTGAAACTCAAACATCAGTATAAATTACATCTACACCTTTTGCACCTTTAATAGGATCTGTTTCAAATGTTAATGTTGCTCCTGTTTCTTCTTTTGAAATAATTTCATTACATTTATCAATTAAATCTTTTTCTGGTCATAATTCTTTTGGAGCAACACATACAAAATGCATTCCCATTTTTGCACATCCTACCATTAAAGAATTTCCCATATTGTTTCTTGCATCACCATAGTATGCAAATCTAATACCTTTTAGAGTTTTTTTCTCTTCAAGAATTGTTAAAAAGTCTGCTAGAATTTGTGTTGGATGAAATTCATTTGTTAAACCATTTCAAACCGGAACACCAGCATGTTCTGCAAGTTCTTCAACAACTTTTTGTTCATAACCACGAAATTGTATTCCATCAAACATTCTACCTAAAACTTTTGCACTATCTTCAACAGATTCTTTTTTACCAAATTGAGATCCTGAAGGTCCTAAATAAACAGTATGTGCTCCTTGATCAAGTGCACCTACTTCAAAAGCACAACGAGTTCTAGTTGAATCTTTTTGAAATAAAAGACAAACATTTTTACCTTTCATTCTTTGTACTTCTGTTCCAGCATATTTAGCTCTTTTTAAATCTCTTGATAAATCTAATAAATATTGAATTTCTTGAGGAGTAAAATCTAATAATTTTACAAAATTTCTACCTTTTAAATTAACCATATTGTAATATTATTTCTTATCTCTAATTATAGGCATTGTCATACATCTAGGACCGCCTCTACCTCTTGATAATTCAGATGAAGGAACTTCAATAACTTTTATTCCAGCATCTCTCATTAATTTATTAGTTACTCAGTTTCTTGAATAAGCAATAACTACACCTGGTCTAATTGTAATACAATTAGTACCATCATTTCATTGCTCTCTTCCTGCTGCAATTGGAGATTCACCACCACATTTAATAAATACTGGTTCTTTTCCAATTAATTCTGTAAAGAATTCAATTAAACCTTCATTAATTAATGTAGCATCATCTTCTGTTACATCATAAATTTTAAATTGATCAATATCATCAAAAATTGTTGGATGAATAACAAATTTATCATAATCAACATTTGTCATAACTGTATCTAAATGCATATATGCTCTTTTTTTAGGAACATCAATTGCATAAATTTTTTTGAAAGTTGTTTCTTCATCATTAAAAATATTTTTAGCTAAAAGTTTTACAGCTTCCATTTGTGTTCTTTCAGTTACACCAACAAGTAAAACATCATCACTTAATACCATAATGTCTCCACCTTCAATATGATATTTTTCATCTCTTGAAAAGTAGAATTTTAATCCAGTATCTTTAAATCTTGGATGATATTTTAAAAATGCTTCAGCAAACAAAGTCTCTCTTTGTCTTGTTTTATTTGCCATTGTATGTAATGTTACACCACAACCAACTGAAGCAAATGCATCTCTTTGAAATAAAACATTTGGTAATGGATCACATGCAAATGGATAATTATCCACCATTTCCACACCAATTTCACTAGTTTCAATTCCACCAATCATAGCATTAACCATATCTTGTGTACTTAAACTTCTTAAATGACTTTCTAATGCTTTTAAATGACTAGGTTGAATGTCACCTTCTTCTAAGAATTTTTTAATAAATTCTTCTTTATAATCAGGGTTAGCATCTAATGCTTCTGCTACAAGTTTTTCAACATATAACACTTCCACCCCTTCTTTTCTCATTGCATCTGTAAATGCATCATGTTCTTCTTGTGCTAGTTTCAAATAAGGAATATCATCAAATAACAACCTCTCTAATAAATCAGGAGTTAAGTTTTCAACTTCTTTACCTGGTCTATGAACTAATACTGAACGTAATTTTCCAATTTCAGAAAATACATTAATAACATTTTTCATATTTTTTCTTTTTCACCTTTCCTTCTTTTTTTATATATTTTATAAATATTAATATATAACTAAAAAAATTTTATCAAATTTTTAAATTATAAAATTAATATTTTAAAAAATCTATGTCTATATTATCTTTTTATATATTTTCCATACAAAAAAAATTTAAAAAAAAAAAAAAAAAATAAAATAAAATAAAATAAAAAATAAAAATATTTTTTAAAAAAAAGAGCAAAAAAGTTTTTTGCTCTTTTAATGTTTTTTTAAAAATAAAACAAACTAATTACCAATTGTTGCAACCATTACTGCTTTAATAGTATGTAATCTATTTTCTGCTTGTTGAAAAACAAATGAATGTTTTGATCTAAATACTTTATCTGAAACTTCCATTGAAGTCAAACCAAATTTATCATAAATATCTTTACCAATTTTTGTATTAATATCATGAAAAGATGGCAAACAATGTAAGAAAATTACATCATCTTTTGCAGAATGTATTACATCCATATTAACTTGATATTCTTTTAGTGATGAAATTCTTTCTTTTCAAACTGCTTCTTTTTCTCCCATTGAAACTCAAACATCTGTATAAATAACATCAGCACATTCTGCTCCTTTAATAGGATCTGTTTCAAATGTTAATGTAGCTCCTGTTTCTTCATCTTTTATAATTTCATTACATTTATCAATTAAATCTTGATCAGGTCATAATTCTTTTGGAGCAACACATACAAAATGCATTCCCATTTTTGCACATCCTACCATTAAAGAGTTTCCCATATTATTTCTTGCATCACCAAAATATGCAAACTTAATACCTTTTAAAGTTTTTTTCTCTTCAATAATTGTTAAAAAGTCTGCTAGAATTTGTGTTGGATGAAATTCATTTGTTAAACCATTTCAAACTGGAACACCTGCATGTTCTGCAAATTCTTCAACAACTTTTTGTTCATAACCACGAAATTGTATTCCATCAAACATTCTACCTAAAACTTTTGCACTATCTTCAACAGATTCTTTTTTACCAAATTGAGATCCTGAAGGTCCTAAATAAACAGTATGTGCTCCTTGATCAAGTGCACCTACTTCAAAAGCACAACGAGTTCTAGTTGAATCTTTTTGAAATAAAAGACAAACATTTTTACCTTTCATTTTTTGAACTTCTGTTCCAGCATATTTAGCTCTTTTTAAATCTCTTGATAAATCCAATAAATATTGGATTTCTTGATGTGTAAAATCTAATAATTTTACAAAATTTCTTGCTTTTAAATTAATCATATATACTCCTTTTTATTTTTAAAATTTTTAAATACAAAATATAAAAAAATATAATAATAATTTATCAAAATAAATTATTATTTCTTTAATCTAATATAATTTTTATCTACAACTAAAAAAATTTTATCAAATTTTTAAATTATAAAATCAATATTTTAAAAAATATTTATATAAGTTATATTTTTTTATATAATTTTCTTTTTTATTTTATTAAAATTTTTTATTTAATAAAAATATTTTAAATTCATTTAAATTAAAAAAATATTTTAAATATTTTTTATTTCTACTTTTAGTTTCAGTTTCTTTTTTTCAAAATAATCCACCAGAAACTCAAATAAAATTAAAATTTTTTAAATTTTGTTCAACTATTTTTCCAAATTTTTGAAAATCACTTGATGTTTTATCAATTTTAGAACCACCGACATTAAATGTATTTACTTCTATTAATAAAGTTCGATATTTTGTTTCAACTACAAAATCTATAATTCTTTTTTTAATTTCATCATTTAATTTATTTAAAATATTTTCTGAAATTTTTAAATCTTGAAACTTAACTTGTTCTTTAAATTTTAATTTATGTTCTATTAAAATATTTCTTATTTTATTTTCAAATCTTTTTCCGTTTCTATTTTTTCTTGCATGAGTATCTAAACCTGCCAAAACACCTAATAAATAATCTTTTAAATTACTTATTTTATTTCTTTTTAAAATATTAAAAATTTCTGTTTCTTCTAATTCTGAATATATTTTTTCTAATAAATTATCATCAATTGTATTTATTTTTTCTAAATTGAATTTTAAATTTATTCTAAATCTTTCTCATCTTGTTGCTAATAATAAAGAAATTAACTTTAAGTTTGAAATATCATTTTTTATTAAAGAAAAAAATTCTTTTTTAAAATTTGGTTTATTTAAAATTTTTTGTCAATTATAAATAACATCTTCAATATCATTTAATTTATATAAAATTTTTTTAAAATCTACAAATTCATATAATTTTTCTTTTTTATATTCTTTATTTAATTTTTTTGATTTTATTTGTATTTTTATCATAATTTGTAATTATAACTTCAACATGTCCTTTTCGATTTTTACCAATTGAATTTACAGATCTATTAACTTCAACTAATTCAATATTAAAATCTTTATAAAATTCTCTTATATTTTCAGTATCATGATTTGATGCCATAAAAAAAACACCTTTTTTATTTAACTTCTTACAAAAATTTGCTAATCTTTTTTGTTCTTCTAAATCAAATTTTTTAGTTGAATATGAATTAAATGTATTTTTATTTATTAAATCATATGGTGGATCTAAATAAACAAAATCACCTTTATTAATTTTATTAAAAAAATATGAAAAATCTTTTGAATAAATATTTATTTTATTTTTATTTAAAAAATCACTTATTTTTTCAATTCCATTAATATCAATAAATATTTTAGAACTTTTATTTCATGGAACATTAAATTCATTTTTACAACTTACTCTATATAAGCCGTTATAACAAGATTTATTTAAAAAAATAAAAAATGCTGCTTTTTTAATTTTTTCATCAGTATTTTTAGCTACTAATTCATTAAATTCTTTTCTTTTATCATTAAAAATTTCTCTTGTTATTTCTATTTTTGAAAATTCATTTAATAAATTAATTAATTTTTTTTTATGATTTTTAACAATTTTTCAAGTATTTATCAATTCTTTATTTTTATCATTTAAAACTGCATTTTTATGTTGAAGTGATAAAAATAATGCACCACCACCTAAAAATAATTCATAATATTTATTAAATTTTTTTGGTAAATTATTATTTATTTTCTTTAATAATTGTCTCTTACCACCAACTCATTTTATAAAAGGTTTCATATCTAAATATTTTATATTTAAATCAATTATTAAAATTTTTATTTATATATTTAATATATTTGATATATATAAAAAAAAGAAAGGTTAAAAAAATGAATAATAATAATAATAATAATAATAATAATAATAATAATAATAATAATAATTTAAAAAACAAAAAAACAGAATTTATTGAAAATTCAGAAAAAATGAATAAATTTGTTAAAAAAAAATTAAATAATAATAAAAAACAAATAGATTCTATTATTAATTCATTAAAAAAAATAATTTTTTTAGAATTAATGTTTAAAAATATAAATTTTAAAATTAAAAATACAGAAAATAAAAGTGAACCATTTAATGATATTTGTGTTTATTTTTTTGATGAAGATAAAAATTTAAATTTTTATGAAAAATTTGAAGTTGTTTCTACAAAAATTTTTTCATATAAAAAAAATAAGAAATTAAAAGATTCAAGTTCAAAATCCATTGCTGAATTAATTTGTAATAGAATTGAAGAAAAAATTAATAAATTTAAATCTTCAAATGGAAAATATGGAGAAAGTTTTAACCTTATTATTTTTGACTATTGAACTAAATTAATTTTTTTGAAACAAAAACAAGAAGAACTTACAAAAACATTAAATTTTATTCAAAACAAATACAAAGACAATAAATATATTAAAAAACTTTTTTTATATACAACAAGAAATAAAGAATGACATATGTTTTTTGGAAAATATAATGAAAAAATAATTAAAAATAAACAACCATTTATTAAAAATAAAATTGATTTTGGTAATTTATTAATTATAAAATATCCCAAAATTAAAAAAGAAATAATTGATAAAAATTATGAAATAGTTAATAAAATACATAAAGAATTTAATAAAATTAATTCTGAATATATAAGTAATGAAAATAATGATGGAACAAAAATAAATGAATATTGAGAAAAAAACTTTAAAGAAAGAGAAAACTATTTAATAAAAGAAATAAGTAAAAATTTAAATATTGATATAAAAATTATTAAAAAAATATTTAAAATATTTTTTAATATTATTTAATAAAATAAAAAAATTATTATAATTAATTTATTATGAAAATAAAAATTATAAATTATAAATCTATTAAAAATTTAGAATACAATATAAAACACAATATTCAATATATTATTGGTAAAAATGAATGTGGAAAAACAAATATATTAAATGCTTTCAAAGAACTTAATGAAGAAAAAATAAATAAAAAAAGAAATAATTTTAATACAGAAAATGAATCAATAACTGAAATTGAATTTAAATTTTTAAATCAAAATAATGAAGAAATTATTTGAAAAATAAATAATTTAGAAAATAAAATTTTATTAAAAGAAATTTATAATGAATTCTTAAAAATAAAAACATTTTGAAAAAATTTAAATGATATATGTAATGAAAATAAAGATAGAGAAATTGTAAATTTAATATCAGAAAATAAAAAAGATTCTTTAAATTTTTTTAATTTTTTACAAAAAATAAATATTGAAGAATCAACATTAATACAAAAAATAATTAATATAATAAAAAAAGATTCAAAATCATTAAAAAATTTTATAGGTGAAATTGTAAATTTAATAATTTATTCAAAAGAAAAATATAAAAATTATAAATTAAAACAAACAGAAAAATATAAAAATTATTTTGGTATTTTTGATTTTAAAAAAGAAGAATTAAAATATGAATATTCTTTTAATGATGCTTTAAATAGTCAAAGTTTTTTAAATCTATGAAATCTATTAGGACATAATGAAAAAGATATAGTTGAATTAATTAATTTAAATGGTGATGCTAAAATAGATAAAATAAAAGAAATTAATGAAAAAACAAAAATACAATTTAAAAACTTTATTAAAGATTTTTGAAGACAACAAACTATAGAGTTTGAATTAATAATTCAAGATCATTCATTTAAAATTAGAGCTGCAAATTTAAAAAATAAAAATGAAACAATAAATGTAACAAATAAATTTAAAAACCTAGATTATAGAAGTTCTGGATTAAAAAAATATCTATCATTAATTTTATTTTTAAATAATATTAAATCAAAATTAAAAAGTAAAAAATATAATAAAATTATAATTTTATTTGATGAACCTGACAATGAGTTACATGCTAATGCTATTTTAGATTTTAAAAAATACTGTGAAAATTTTATAAAAAAATATCAAAACATTTATTTATTAATAACTACACACAATCCATATTTTATCAATATAAATGATTTCAAAAAAATATCATTATTAATTAATAATGTTTCAAATGGTACATTTATAAAAGAACAATTTGCTAATAAAAATAATGATTATAAAACATCTGGCCTTTGACCTTTTCTAGAACACATACACATTGACAGAGAATTGACACTTTCATTAATAAATTCTATCAATGTTTTTGTTAAAGGATTTCATGATTTAATAATTTTTAATGCAGTTCAAAAATATTTTTTAAAACATAAAAAAATAGAAGAAAAATATATAAATGAACTTAAAAAAATTAAATTCTTATCTTTAGGTTCTGCTCAAAACACAAATAATCCACTAATAGATTTATCGATAAGTTTTAATAACAAAAGACCTTTTTTTATTTTTGATTATGATAATGCTGGAAATGATGCAAAAAATAGACTAAGAAAAACTTATTGAATAAATGATGAAAATAAAAATAAGATATTTTTTATAAATTTAAAAAAACAATGATTAAAAAATGATAAAAAAATTGAAACTCAAAACTTATTTGAAGATATGAAAATAATTAATCAACAACCATTTTTAAATAAAGATACAATGTTTTTTATAAATTTTGCAGAAGAAATAGAAAATAGCGAAAATAATATGTTTTTAAATCAAAAAACAATAAATAATTTTAGAAATATTTTTATAAAAATTATTAAAAATAAAGATCTAAAATAAATTACTAATTAATAAATAAATAAATAAATAAAAATATTAAATTAAAACTAAAATAATATTTCTTTATCTATTTTTTTCTATTATTTGTTTTAATTTATTAATTCTTTTTTCTATTTTTTTAAATTTCAAACAAGAATGACATCATAATTCTTCATTTAAATATTTTTTTTATTCTTTACAGATATCACAAATATTTTCTTTCATCATTTAATACTCCTTTAACAAAAAAATTATAATATTTTTTTTATTAATTATTAATAATATTTACTAATTTTTTTTGATAAATTATTATTTATTGTTTTTAATAATTAATTATTACCAAAAAATTATTTTATAAAATATTTTGTATATAATTTTTTTAAATAAAAAATATTAAATTAATTATTAAAAATAAAATCATAGATAAATATAATTAAATATATTATTAAAATATTATTTATAAAAAAAAAAAAAAAAATTAAATATAAAAAACAAATATATTACATATTTTATTAAAAAATAAATTTATTGAATCAATAAAAAAATAAAATTAAAAATAATAGGAGTTAATAAAAAAATGAATTTAATTGAAAAAATAAAAAATGGTTTTTATTCTTTTAAAAAAGAAACTGTTAAAGAATTTGAAACAATACTTGATAATAATGCACATGGTTATTATGTAAATATTAGAAACATAAAAAAATTAAAAGATGGTTCTTTTTCAATCAGTATAAAATTTGAAAAAATTAATGAAAATAATAATTTTGAAATATCAAAAAAAGAAAATAATTTATAAAAAAATAATTTGAAAAGAAAAAATTTATTAAATTTAATAATTTATTTGTTAATTAAATAAAAAATTAAATTTAAATATGAAAATATAAAAAATATTATTCAAAAAATAAAAGAATAATTATAATTATTTTATTAGAATATATGACATATAATCTATTAATTAAATTTAATTAATACAAAAAAATAAATGAATAATACTATATTTATATTTAACATTCAAGATTTAAAAATTATACAAAATTTAAAAATAATAAATTCCAAAACAAAAATTTTAATTTTAAAAAAAAATGAAAAAAATTTTAATAAAATTTTTAAAATTATTAAAATTTCACTTAAATATTTACAAAAAAATTATAAACTATTTAATTGAAAAGAACCAATTGGTTTTGAAATTAATGATGGAAGTATAGAAAGTATGATGCATTCTTTATATTTATTAACACAACATGAAAATGTAACAATTTTTGATTTATTAATACAAATTTTTATAAGAATAATAGGTACACATTATATAAGTAATGGTAATAAAAGATTTGGAATATTTGTTCTTAAAAAATTATCAATAGAATTGGGTTTTTATATTAAAGAAAATAATATAAAAGAAATTAAATATTGAACAATAAAATTAAAAAATAAAAAAAATTATTCAAAAATAAATTCAAAAGAACATAAAGAAATTTTAAATTGATATTTAAATAAATTAACAATTTTCTAATTTTTTCATCAAATCCATAAAATTTTTATCATTTAATAAAATTTTATTAATTTTATTGTTTTTATATTTTGCAAATGGTTTAATTCTTTTATCTTTAGTTATTTTGTATTTCATTTTTTTTAAATAATAAACAAATTAAATTATATTACAAAATAAATTTTTAAATAATATTTTAAAAAATCCAAATTAATACTTTACTAAATAATTTGTTTTTATTACAATTTTATAAATTTTTGATTTTTTGATTTTTTGATTCTTATTTTATTAATTAAATGTTTTATATTCTTTTAATTATTGATTTTTATATTTAATTATTTTTAAAATATTTTTAATTTGAACATCATCAAAATATTTTATTCTTTTTTCTATTTCATTAAAATTATCTTTTTTATATATTGTAAAACCATTTGGTGGTAAAAACATTGTATTAAAATTAGAAATTGGAAAAATTACTTCTAATTCATAAATATTATTTTTTTCTAATTTAAATTCATTTATATTATTAAATTGTACATTAAATCCTCAATCAATAACTTTAAAAATAACACCTGCATGTTGATCATAAACTTTAATTCTAATTGGTTTATTATTTTTAATTTCATTTCAAAAAAAATATTTAAATTTTTCTATTTTTTCTATTAAATTCATTTTTTAAGTATTTCTATCCTATATATCTTTAATTTTTATGTTTATATAAATATTTATAAAAACAAATAAAAAAATATTTATATAAATTTATTATCTTTTATTTTTTATAAAATTATAATAAATATATAAAAATTTTAAAATGTGAGAATTAATAAATACAATTTTAATTTCAATACAATTATTTTGATTAAACTTTAATATTAAAGAATCAAAAATAATTAAATTATTTAAAATAAAAAATAAATTAGAAATTAAAAGAAATAATATTTTTAATAAATGTAAAAATTGTCAAAAAAAACATAACAAAATAAGAGATTTGATTGATGAAATATATAAAAGAAATAATTATTATTTATCTGGACTTTGTAATAATCATGAGATTCCAGTAAGTGAAGAGGAAACTTTTGAACTTTTTATTCCAAAAGAAAAGAAAGTATTTAATTTATTAAAAAGTGGACATAAATTTCTTTGTAAAAAACATGAAAATATTAATATAAAAATAAAAAATATTAAAGAAAATATTTCTTTTTTAGAAAAAATAACTTAAAAAATATATTTAATTTTCTTTTTTATTTTTAAAAATATATTTTCAAAATAAAAAAAAACACAAAAAAGACAAAATCACACAAACAAAAATTAAGACAATAAAAATAATAATTTGTCATCATTCATAAACTGGATTTTTAAATGAAATTGTTGATACAACAATATAAACAATTGTAGTTAAACCAATATAAATAAAAAATAAAAAAGAATGAAATCTTAAATATATTTTTGATCTTTCATCAACTTCTTCAATTTTTAATTTATTTTTATTAATATTTTCTTGATCAGTATTATTAATTTTTGATTTAGCAACAAGTCAAGTTTGATCTTGATCATAATCAAAATCTAATAATTTATCTTTTTTTTCTTTTTTATTCATTTTAAAATAAAGATACAATGTTTTTTATAAATTTTGCAGAACAAATAGAAAATAGTGAAAATAATATGTTTTTAAATCAAAAAACAATAAATAATTTTAAAATCATTTTTATAAAAATAATTGAAAATAAAGATTTGAAATAATTTATTTAAAATCAAAAATTATATAAAAATCAAAAATTTTTGAAATTTCACAATTAAGAAAGAATTTGAAATTAATAAATATTTTTTTATAAACATTTTTATTTAATATTTCAATATGATTATTTATTGAAAATATTTTTTCATAAAAAAGTAAAAATATTTCTTTAATTTCTTTTTCATTTTTATATTCACACATTAAACTTTCTAAATTTAAAATATTTATCAATAAATATTTATCAATATCTTCTTTATTTTTATGTTTGTCAACTTTTTTTTCAATAGATTTTAAAATATGTTTTAAGAAATTAACTTTTTCCAAGTAAGTTTCAGTTGTTTTTTTAAATTCTAATTTTATATTTTTAAAATCTCTATTTTTAATAAGTTGTAAAAATCTTTTTTTATAAAGATTTACATCTGTTAATTCTATAAAAAGATTATCATTAATTTTAAAATCAATTTGATTTTGTAAATTACCATCATCATTTAAAATACAATTAATTTTCTTATCATAAAAAGAATTATAAAATTTTTCAAAATCTTTTACTTTTATTTTTTCAATATTTTTTTTATGACTTTTGTTTTTAGTATTTATTTTTTTATTTTCTATTTTTTTATTTAATAATAAAATAATAAATATTTTATTATTAAAATCTTTTTTATTAATAGATTTTTTTCAAATACTTTTTATTTCTTTTTCTATTTGTTTTTTATCAATATTAATTTTATTTATTGTTTTATTTAAAAAAAAATTACAAAAATCATAAATTAATTTATTTAATTTTTTTTCTTCTAATATTTTTTTAATTTCATCAATATATCTAAAATTTTTATAACCATAATTATATTCAACATAAAAATTGAATTCAAAATGATTTTTATTTAATATTTGATAATATTTTTCTATTTTCATGATTTTATTTTTTTAATTAAAAATTTTTTATTTTATATATTATTTCATCAAATAATTTCTTAAAATTTGAAATTGTTTGATCATTTAATTTTATTTGGTTACTTTCTATTGCTTTTATATAATTAAAAACAAAAGAAACTTTTTTAATTAATTCTTTATTTATAAGATTTATTTTTTTATTTTGAAATTCTTCATTTACAAATAAATTATAAATATCAGCATTTTCTTGATTTTCTTTTTTTTCTATTAAAATAGTATTTTCTTTACAAATAATTTTTTTTTCTTTTTTAAAGTATTTTTCAAATGCTTCACCATCATCAAAAATAAATAATGGTTTTTTATCATTAAAATTAATAAGTATATCTATTTTTATTTGTGAACTACATATACCTTTCGTAAATACAAAAAATATATTATTCAAAATTAACTTTTCTTCATCATTAAATTTATCTAATAAAATCTTTTTTATTGTTTTTAAAATCATAAATTCTGAATAACCTTCAACAAAAATTAAATATTTGTTTTTTAAATTATGTGTAAATTCTTTATCAATTCGAATTTTTGAAAGTATTGGTAATAATCCATCATTTTCATCACGTCTTTTATTATGAGTAAAAATTTCTGAATATATTTGAGAATTATTATTTAAATTCTCTATATAATGAATATCTTTTAAATTATCATCATCTATAAAATACGGATTATGTGTTGTAATTAATAAATAAACATTTTTATTTTCTTTTATTAAATTTTTAAATTCATCTTTTAATTTTAAAACTAAATTTACATGTAATGATCTATCAGGTTCATCTATTAAAAATAAAAATATTTGATCTTTATTATTTATATATAAATTTTCTTTTTCTTTTATAAAATGTATTAAATTACTATATGTTGCATTTCCACTACTTACAAAATTAATTGATAATTCTTTTTTAGAATTAAAATTATTTTTTAAATAAAAATGAAATCCAAGATGAGTAATTTTTAAATTTATTAAATCTTCTTTTTTTTGTTTATTTAAAAATGAATTAATTTTATTTTCTATTTCTTTTTTTTCTATTTCAAATCTATAACTTCAACATATATCTGGATCATTAAAATTATTTTTTAATATTTTTAATTCTTCATTTGTAAATATTTCATTACTTTTTAAAATTTTAAAAATACTACTTTTTGTAAAAACATTAAAACTATAAAATGATTTTAAATTTTTCGAATTATCTTTAAAATTAAAATTAAACTTTTCAATTGGTTTTAAAAAATTTATATTTAAATTATGAATAAAAAAATCATAAAAAATATTAACAATATCTTTTCTTCTTATACTTTCATTAAAAAAATTTAAACTTCTAAATGAATAATAAAAATATTCTTCTGTAAAATTTTCAAATTTTATTTTTTGTTGTTGACGTTTATAAATTATACTTGGAGTAAATAATTTAAAAATCTCATTTATTTCAATATTTACAATTGCAAAAAAATTTAATTCATTTTCTGGTTTTATAAAAATAAATAAATTCTTAATTTTATTTTTTTTTAATATTTTTAATTTTTCTTCATATTTTTCTTTATCTTTTCCAAATAAAGAAAAATTTTTTAATAAATATTCTAAATCTTGTGTTGTAAAAATAATCACAAAAAAATTACGATTAGTTATTTCTTTTTCAAAAAAATTAGAAAACATAAATCTGCGTGATATTATGTTTGAATTTGTTTTTATATTATCTAATTCATCATTTTTTAAATATCTTTCTAATAATTCTAAAAATTGTGTTTTTCCTGATCCATTTAAACCTAAAAATATGTGATTTTGTTTTTCTAAGTTAAAATAAAATTCTGTATCAACAAAACAAGATAAATTTTTAATTTTAATAATCATTTTTTTAAATTAATTTTCTAATAGATGATTCAGTATAAATTAAATCATATTTTTTTAATGCTTTAAAAGCTTCAAAAGATGAATTTGTTCTAAATTGTAATTTAAATTTTGGTTTATTTTCTGTTTTATTATCAATTATGAAAAAATAATATATTTTTTCATCTGTAAAAATTATTTTATTAATATTAAATAATGATTTACTACTATAATTTTTAGATATTTTATATGTTGAATTTGAAATATCTTTTGAAAGTGGAAAATTAATTTCTTTTGTTTTTATTGATGTTTGAACAACAACAAATAAATCTGAATTTGTTGTTTTTCAAAATCTTGATTTATTATTTATCCCTTTTATTTCATCAAAAACATTTTTATTTTTTCATCATCAAATTCAAAATACCTTCTCTTCTAATAACTCTAAAACTGTAAATACTTTTAATATTAAAAGTAAAAAAATAGATGTAGTACTTAAAATAATACTTATTTCTGAAATTCCCATAATTATTTTTATAATAACTTAATTATTATTTTTTTTATAAAAAAAATATTTAAGGTGTTGAAAATTATTCAACACCTTAAATTTTAAATATATAATTTTAAAAAAATAATAAAAAATATTATATATTAATGACCAAATATCAATTGTAAAAATTCATATTTTTCTCTAATTTTTGCTAATGCTTTTGAAGCAATTTCTGTTAATTTAACTTGTCTATCTACAATTTCAGCATCATCTTGAGTTGAAATTTGACTTAAAAGATCATCATTATTATCATCTAAAATATTATCAATCATTGCTTTTTTTTGAACATTATTATAATATGTGGTATCCATTTTAGCTCATTCTGCAATATATTTTCAATTAATTTTATTTATTATTGATGCATTAGTTTTAATATCAACAGGTCTATAAAGAGTGTTTGTTCATTGGTAAACTAAATTGTAAATTTTTATTGCAACTTGAAATAAATCAAAATCTTCAACTTTTTTATTTAATTCTTCATTTTCTTTAAACAATGAAATTTTTTCATCAATTTTTTCTTTTGCTTTTGTTGCTATTAATTTTAAATTAGCTCTATCAGCATTAATAATATCAAAAATAGTAGTATCTCATGTTATTATTTGATCAATTAAAGTTTGAATTGCACCAATATAAAATGTTTCATCTTTTTTAGCTCATTTTGCAATAGATTGTCATTTAGCTTTATTAGCAACAGTTGCAGTATTTAAAGTAGATGTATCAGTAGCATCTTTTCATTGTTTAGCTAAATCTCAAGCATTTTCTAATACTTGAAAATCATCTTCTCATTTTGCATCATCACCTTTTAGTCCTTGTGGTAATATTCTATTAATTTCTAATTTAACTGTATTAATTATAGTGTTAAGGTTTATTTTTTCATCATCTTGTAAATCACCAGTTGTTTGTGAAATTAATTTATTAATAAGAACTTTTATAGAATCATTTGTATTTGCATTAGTATATATTGATAATGTTTTTGCAAAATCACCAAATTTTTTATAATCTGCTTTGTTTGTATCAGTAATTGTAATATTTTGACTAGTATCAATTGTATTTACAAATGTTCTAAGATCTACTATTTCATTAAAATAATTTATAGCAGCTGTTTTTATTTGTTCTGGTGTAGCATCATTACCTCTTTCACCTTGAGGTAATATTCTATTAATTTCTACTTTAATTTTTTCAATTATAATGTTAAATTCCCTTTTGTTCTCAGAATTAGATAAATCTACACCATCTCCATCTCTTAATCATTCAGAAATACTTTCTAAATTACTAATATTTTTTATTGATTGTATAGTTAATGCAAATAATCCAACTTTTTTTCATGCATTTTTATTATATTCATTAATAACAGTATTATCATCAACAGTATTTATTAATTCTCTAATAGCAACTAAATTACTAATATATTTTAAAACTTGTTCATATACTTTATCATCAGTTGCACCTTGTGGTAATATTTTATTAATTTCTGCTTTAACTGTATTAATTATATTTTGTACTTGTAATATTTCATTTTGAAAATTAATATCTTGACCAGTATAAAATTTATCAACTACAATTCTTGTTGAATCACTTTGTGATGCACCTGTATAAATGGATAATTTTTTAGCAAATTCAGCAAGTTTTTTAAATTCTAATTTATTTGAATTATCAATAGTAATATCTTCACCAGCATTTAATTTTGTTTGAATAGTATTTATTAATGTTTTAATACTTACTATTTCATTAAAATAATTTATAGCAGCTGTTTTTATTTGTTCATCACTTGCAGGAACACCGTCATTACCTCTTAAACCTTGTGGTAATATTTTATTAATTTCTGTTTTAACTGTATTAATTATAGTTTGAAGATTTGTTTTTTCATCATCTGTTAAATCTCCATTTGTTTGTGCAATTAATTTATCAATAAGAACTTTTACAGTATCATTTTCATTTGCACTAGTATATATTGATAATTCTTTTGCAAACTCACCAAGTTTTTTATAATTTTCTTTATTTGTATTAGAAATTGTAATAGTTTGACTAGTATCAATTATATTTACAAATGTTCTAAGATCTACTATTTCATTAAAATAAGCTATAGCAGCTGTTTTTATTTGTTCTACAGTTGGAGCTGGTCCTTGTTCACCTGTATCACCTTTTTCACCTTTAGCACCTGGAGCACCATTTTGTCCTGCTGGTCCTCTAAATCTTGTTCTAGCTGCATCTGTTCCCATGTATGTTGTAACAGCTGATTCTACTTGTGCATCAGTTGCATCTTGACCAGCATCACCTGTATCACCTTTTTCACCTTTAGCGCCTGCTGGTCCTGTTGCACCTCTTGGTCCTGTTGGTCCTCTATCACCTGTGTCACCTTTAACACCTTGGGGTCCTGCTGGTCCTCTATCACCTGTGTCACCTTTAGGTCCTTGTGGTCCTGGTTCACCTTTTGGTCCTTGTGGTCCAACTTTAGAAGCAGCTTCTTCTATATTTTTTACTGTTTCTTTTGTTGAAGTTTTTGATTCTTCTAAAGATGATATTGATTCTTCTTTTTCTACTTTTGATTTATATGAATTATTTACTGATACAACTCCAATCATACCAACTGTTGTACCAATAGCTACAACACCTAAAACTAATAATCCTTTTTCAAATATAGATGAAGTTTTAATTTCATCTTTTAATTCACTTAAATATCTTTTCATTTTTCTCCTTTTTTTTAATTTTTTTAATTTTTTTAATTTTTTTATTTAAATATAATTTCTATATATTTTATATAAATTATTTGTATTTATTTTAATAATTTTTTATATTAGTATTTTAAATATTATTAATAAATACAAATTATTGATATAAAAAATAAGTATTTATAATTACATATTTACCAAAACTATAATTAATTCATAAATATGACTTATATAAATCAATTATATTTATGATATTTTCATTATCAATAATAGAAAATGTATAAGATAATAATTCATCAAATTTATCAATAATATTTTTTATATTTTGATAAAAATTATATAAAGTATATATTTTTGATTCTTTTAATAATTTAACAAAAAATATTTAAAACTTTCTTTATTATTTTAATTAATTACAATTGCTTGATTATTATTTATTTTTATTTCAATATCTTTTATTAAAGAAAATAAATTTTTGATTTATATTTCAAATAGTTTGTTTATTTGAACTTGTTGTTGTATTTTTCATTATTATTGTTGTTATTTTTGTATTTCTATTTTTCTATGTATTAAAACAACTTGTATTTTTTTATTCTAACCCTTTTGTTTTTGTTAATTTTTATTGTATTTTTAATTTTTCTTTTTATTTATATATACTAATAGATCTTAATAAATATGTTTTAACTTTATTGATTTATATTTTCTAGATATATTTTTTTAAAACAAACTATATCTTAAAAAATATTAAATTTATAAATTATACTTTTTAAATATGTATTTATATTTTAAATTTATATATTTTTAATAATTTTACATATTTAATAATTTTTTTAAATTTATCTTTATTTGAATTATAAAAAACAAATAAAAATAAATTATCATTTTAAAAAATGTTTTAATTAAATTATTGTAATATATTAAAATAAATAAAAAAATTTCTATTTATTAAAATATAAAAATAATAAAAATATATTATTAAATTTATTATATTATTTATAAATAATTTTTTTTTAACTTATAAATTAAATAATTAAATATAATTTAAATATATAAAAAACAATATATTTTTAAATTTAATTTTAATATTTTTAAACAAAAAATCTAAGTAATTTTTACTTAGATTTTTTGTTTTTATAATCAATTATTAATTAAAAAAATTAATTATGGTGTACGTACAAAATTAGCTACTGTTGTTTGAAGAGAAGTAACTGTTCTGTCAAGATCTGTAACTGTACTTTCAAGACGGTTAATTGTATTTTGTTGATTGCTAACTGTATTTTTAAGAGTATTTATTTCAGTATTTAAGTTTTCTATTTGTGTTCTCAGTTCTGGAACAGTAACATCTAAAGCTGTTGTTTGTGCTGGTGTTAAAGTTGCATCAGCACCTGCTGGTCCTGTTGCACCTCTTGGTCCTGCTGGTCCTCTATCACCTGTGTCACCTGTGTCACCTTTGTTTCCTTGTGGTCCTGCGGGTCCTGCGGGTCCTTGAGGTCCTCTTGGTCCTTCTGGTCCTTGTGGTCCTCTTTCACCTCTTTGTCCTTCTTCTCCAGCAAATCCTCGAATACCTTGTTCACCTCTGTCACCTTTAGCACCTTTAGGTCCTGCTGGTCCTCTTTCACCTTGGATGCCTTGTGCACCTCTTTCACCTTGTAAACCTGTTGGCCCTCTTAAACCTTGGATACCTTGTGCACCTCTTTCACCCTGTTGTCCTTTTTGTCCTACTGGTCCTCTTTCACCTGGATCACCTTTAGGTCCTTGTGGTCCTACTGGTCCTCTTTCACCTCTTGGTCCGGGTGGTCCATGTGGTCCTTCTGGTCCAGTATCACCTTTTTCGCCTTTGTCACCTTTTTCACCTTTAGGACCTTGTTGTCGATCTTTAGAAGCAGCTTCTTCTATATTTTTTACTGTTTCTTTTGTTGAAATTTTTGATTCTTCTAAAGATGATATTGATTCTTCTTTTTCTGTTTTTGATTTTTCAGAATTATTTACTGATACAACACCAATCATAGCAGCTGTTGTACCAATAGCAACAACACCTAAAACTAACAACCCTTTTTGTAGTAAAGAAGCTGTTTTAATTTCATCTTTTAATTCTTTAAAATAATTATTCATGTCATTCCCCTTTTTTATATTTTTTTTTATTTTTTTATTAAATAAAAATAAATATTAACTAATATTTTTTATTATAATTTATTAAATAAAAATTATTTTATGTTAAATTATTTTTAAAAAAATAATATTAAATAATATTTTTATAATTTAATAAAACAATAAATATTTAAAAATACAAATTAATAAAATCATTTATTTAAATTTTTTTTAAACTTCTTAATTTATTAATAGCAATTTTATGTCCTAAATCTTGAATTTTAGATAAAAATTTTAATAACTCTTCATTATTTATAATAATTTTTTTAAAATTTTTATCTAAAATATAATCTGTTTTATGTCTTATATCTTTTACAAGACCAATTACATTTGTATATTTTTTTAATTCTTTAAAAGCTTTTAAAGTTCCTTGCATTTGTAAAATTGCACCATCTAAAATTAATAAATTTGGTAATTCTTTATTTAAATATCTTTTTAAAATAACTTTATAAAAATAATCTTTTTCATTATTTAAATTTGACTTAAATTCAATTATTTTAGTTTTAAATGCAATAAAATTTCCATTTAAAAAATGTATAAAACAAGCAATTATATTATTATCAATATAAGATAAATCTAAAAATTCAATTATCTTTGGTATTTTATTTAAATTTAATATTTCTTTTAATAAAATTAAATTTTTATTTTGTACTTCAGATTTTATTTTTAATATTTTTTTATTTAATAAAATTTTTGCATTTTTATATATTAAATTTAATACTTCTTTTTTAATACCTTTTTTTGGGATTATAATTTTAAAATCATATATATTTTTTAAAATTTTAATATCAATATTTTCTGGAATCATTAATGTTTTTGGAAATGGAAAAAAATTATAAAATTCTAATAAAAAATTAAGAATAGTTTCTAAAATATTATTATTATATAAAGCAAATTTATTTTCTTTTTTTAATTGAAATTTTCCATTTCTATATGAAAAAATTATTATTACAATTTCATTATCATTATTTATAAAATTTAAAAAATCAGCATTTATTTTTAAATTTAAATCTATAGTTTGTTTTTCATTAAATTCTTTTATTTTTTCTAATAATCTTTTTTGTTTTAATGCTTCTTCAAATTGTAAATTTTTAGTTAAAATTTCTATTTTATTTTTAATAATTTTATTAATTTTTTGAGTTTTTCCTTCAAAAAATTTTTTGACTAAATTTATTTGATCTTGATAATATTTATTTTTTATTTCTTTAAAACATGCACCAGAACATTGTTTTAAATGATAATAAAAACATGGTTTATTATTACTTTTTAACTTATAACATCTTTTTAATGGAAACAATATTTCTAATAAATTTAAAATACTTTTAATACTATATTTATCTGGAAATGGACCAAAATAAATTCCATTTAATTTTGTTCTTTTCCATACTAATTTATAATATGGATCTTTTACTTTAGGTATAAAAATAAATGGATATGTTCTATCATCTAAAAGAATAATATTATATTTTGGTAAATTCTTTTTAATTAAATTATGTTCTAAAATAAATGCTTCTTTTTCATTGTTTGTAAATATAACATCAAAATCATATATTTCATTTAACATTAATTTAGCTTTATTATTTTCTTTATTTATTAAAAAATGTTGTTTAATTCTATTTTTTAACTCTTTTGCTTTACCAACATAAATTATTTCATTATCTTTATTTTTAAATAAATAACAACCAGTTAAATTAGATAATTTATTTATTTTTTCATTTAAATTTTTTAAATTATTCATTATATTTAAAAATTTATATAATTTTATTTAATTATTTATTATTTTTTAAAATATCTTTTAAATAAATACCAGTTAATGATTTTTTATTTTTTGCTATTTCTTCAGGTGTACCACTTGCAACAATTGAACCGCCATTTATACCTCCATATGGACCTAAATCAATTATATAATCAGAACATTTAATAACATCTAAATTATGTTCAATTAATATTATTGTTTCACCATTGTTAACTAATGTATCTAAAACATCAATTAATTTTTTTACATCATATGTATGTAACCCAGTAGTTGGTTCATCAAGTAAATACATTGTTTTTCCAGTTGCTTTTTTTTGTAAAAATTTAGCTAACTTTATTCTTTGTGATTCACCACCAGATAATTTTGTAGATGATTGTCCTAATTTAATATAACCTAAACCTACTTTTTCTAAAGTTTCTAATTTCTTAAAAATTTTTGGATGATTTTTAAAAAAATCTAATGCATATGAAACTTCCATTTCTAAAACATCATAAATATTTTTACCTTTATAAATAATATCTAAAGTTTCATCATTATATCTTTTACCATGACATTCATCACATTTAACAGAAACATCAGGTAAAAATAACATTGAATAATAAATATGACCATCACCTTTACATTTTTGACATCTTCCGCCATCTACATTAAATGAAAATCTACTTGATGTATAACCTCTTTTTTTAGATTCAATTGTACTTGCATATAAAATACGTATTTCATCAAAAACAGATACATATGTTGCAGGATTACTTCTTGAAGTTTTTCCAATTGGTTTTTGTGAAATAAAAATTATATCTTGTATATTTTCATTTATATTTTTTATTTTTTTAAAATTTCCTGGTTTTTCTTTAAAATCATCATTTAAATGTTTTTTAATTCCTTTATAAATTATTTCATTTAATAAAGTAGATTTTCCAGAACCTGAAATACCTGTAATAGAAACAAACATATTTAATGGTATTTTTAATGAAATATCTTTTAAATTATTTTCTTTTGCATTTAAAATTTCAATATATTTTTTATTTCCATTTCTTCTTTTTTTAGGAATTTCAATTTTATCAATTTTATTTATAAAATTACAAGTTATTGAATCTTTACAATTTTTAAAATTAGATATTTTTCCTGAATATAAAATGTCGCCACCTTTTGTACCACCATATTTTCCAATATCAACAACTCAATCTGAACTTAAAATTGTTTCTTCATCATGTTCTACAACAATTACAGTATTTCCTAAATCTCTCATTGATTTTAATGTTTCAATTAATCTTTTATTATCATATTGATGTAATCCAATTGATGGTTCATCTAAAATATAAATTATTCCAGTTAAACTTGAACCTATTTGTGTAGCTAATCTAATTCTTTGTGATTCTCCACCTGAAAGTGTTTTTGCATTTCTTCCTAATGTTAAATAATCTAAACCAACAGAAATTAAAAATTTTAATCTATTTTCTATTTCTAAAACTATAATTTTAGAAATTTCTTTTTTAAATCCATCTAAATTTAAATTTTTTATAAATTTAAATAAATCTGAAATACTCATTTGATTTAATTCAAAAATATTTTTTTCATTTATTTTTACACATAATGATTCTTTTTTTAAACGTGAACCATTACATTCATTACAATCAATTTGAATTAAATATTTTTTACTTTGTTTATGATGAATTGATTCACTTTTAGTTTTTAAAAATTTGCTTTCAATTATATTTTTTAATCCAACATATGGATGATTAAAATTTCACTTATTTCCACTTTTTTTACTAATTAAAGAATATTTAATTTTTTGATCACCAGAACCATTTAAAATTAATTCTATTTCTTTTTTAGTTAAGTTTTTGACTGGTTTATCTCTATTAATTTTAAAAAAATCACAAAAAGTTTTAAATTTAACTCAATCTCAATTATTTTCATTACCTGAAATTGTTCTATAAAAATCAATACCACCTTCATTAATTGTTAATCAATTATTTTTAATTAATAAATTTCAATCAACACTTAATATTTTTCCTAAACCCTTACATTTTGAACAAGCACCTTGTATTGTATTAAATGAAAATAAACTTGGTTCTATATCTTTTAAACCAAAATTACAAATTTTACAATTATATTTTGTTGAAAAAAACAATTCTTTTTCTTTTTTATTTTCAATATATTTAATAATTACATTACCATTTCCATATTTTGTAGCAATTTCTAAATCAGAATAAATTTTTTCTTGTGTACTTTCATCAAGATTAAAATTTATATTTTCAATTAATATTGAAATATTATGTTTTAAATTTTTATTTAATTTAATATCTTCATCTAAAGTTCTTTGTTTACCATTAACTATAACATTTCAAAAACCTTCTTTTTTAAAATCATTAAATAATTTTTTAAAAATACCTTTTTTATTTTCAACAACTGGTGAAAAAATAGAAATATTTGTATTTAATTTAATTAAATTATTTATTTTTTTTAACATTGAACTTAAAGTTAATGTTTCGATTTTTCCATGTAAATTTATACAATATGTACTACCAACTCTTGAAAATAAAAGTCTTAAATAATCATATATTTCTGTTATTGTTCCAACAATTGATCTAGGATTAAAACCACTTGTTTTTTGATTAATAGCAATTGTTGGAGATAAACCAATTATTTGTTCAACATCTGGTTTTTCAATATTTCCTAAAAATTGTCTTGCATATGTTGAAAGAGATTCAATATATCTTCTTTTTCCTTCATTATAAATTGTTGAAAAAGCTAATGATGTCTTCCCAGAACCTGAAACGCCAGTAAAAACAATTAATTTATTTTTTGGTATTTTTAAATTTATATTCTTTAAATTTTTTTCTTTTGCACCTTTAATAATTAAATGGTTGATCATTTTTTTTCATTCCTTTTTAAAATATTTTATTTTTTTATTTTTGGTTTTTAAACTTTAATTCAAAAATAATATCTCTTATTTTTGCAGCTAATTCAAAATCCATTTTTTTTACAGCTTTATGCATTTTTTTATTTAATAATTTAATTGTTTTTACTATTTCTTCTTTATTTATTTTTTTAATTTTTTTATTTTCAATTTTTTTATATAAATTTTTAATATCATCTTCTAAAAATATATCTTCAATTGGTTTTTGAATTGTTTTAGGAATAATATTATATTCTTTATTATATTTAATTTGTATTTTTCTTCTTTCATTTGTTTCATCAATTGTTTCTTTTATATCTTTTGTTAATTTATCAAAATACATTATTACTTTTCCATCTTTATTTCTACTTGCTCTACCAACAATTTGAATTAAAGATCTTCTGCTTCTTAAAAAACCAATTTTATCTGCATCTAAAATTACAACTAACATTATTTCTGGAATATCAAGTCCTTCTCTTAATAAATTAATACCAACAACAACATCAAAAATTCCTTTTCTTAAATTAATTAATGTTTTAACTCTTTCAAATGTTTTTAAATTACTATGTATATATGCAACTTTAAAATTATTTTCTTGTAAATGTTTTGTTAAATCTTCAGCCATTTTAATTGTTAAAGTTAAAACAAAAACTCTTCCATTTTTTTTAATTACTTTTTTAATTTGATCTTTTAAATCATCAAATTGATTTTTTGTACTTTTACAAAAAATTTCAGGATCTAAAAGACCAGTTGGTCTTATAATTTGTTTTACAACTTGAATATCTTTTAAATTCATTTCATAATCACCTGGAGTTGCAGATAAAAATATTACATTTTTCATTCTATTTTCAAATTCATTAAAATTTAATGGTCTGTTTGCAAATGCAGATTCTAATCTAAATCCATAATCAATTAAATTTTTCTTTCTTGAATAATTTGCAAAATACATACCTTTAATTTGTGGAATTGTAATATGTGATTCATCAATAATTAAAAGAAAATCATCTCCAAAAAAATCTAAAAGCGTATATGGTTCATCATTTATTTTTCTTTTATCAAAATACATTGAATAATTTTCTATTCCCTTACATGTATTTATTTCTTTCATCATTTCTAAATCATTTAAAACTCTTTTTTCAATTCTATATGCTTCAACTAATTTATTGTTTTTCTTAAAAAATTTTATTCTTTCAATTAATTCATCTTTAATTAAACTTAATGTTTCATTAATTGTTTTATTTTCAACAATATATTCCATTCCAGGAAAAATTTTATATTCTTTATATTCTTTTAAAATTTTAAAATTTAAAGAATCTAATTCTTTAATTCATATTATTTTTGAATTTAATAAATTAATTTGTAATATTTTATTTTCATCACTATTATTTATTGTAATAAAATTTCCCTTAACCATAAAATTAGAAAATTCTAATATATAATCATTCCTTTTATATCCAGATTTAATTAATTTACTTAATAATTCATCTTTTGTTATTTTTTGATTTTGTTTTAATGTAAAAATAAATGATTTATATTCAAATGGATTTGTAACACCAAAAATAGATGCAACAGATGAAACAATAATTGTACTTTCATTTGATGATAATGCATTTAAAGCATTTAATCTCATTTCTTTTATATCAAAATTTCATTTAACAGATTTATCAATATAAATATCGCTATTTGGTAAATATGATTCAGGTCTATAAAAATCAAATGGAGAAATAAAATATTTAACTTTATTTTTTGGAAAAAAAGTTTTTAATTCTGAATATAATTGCATTGAAAGTGTTTTATTATGACAAATAATTAATGTATTTTTATTTAATTTTTCAATTATATTTGCAACAGTAAATGTTTTACCTGTACCAGTTGAACCATATAAAATATTTTTTGTTTTATTATTTAAAATATTATTTGTTATTGTTTCAATTGAATTATTTTGATCACCTTTTGGTTTGAATTTAGAAATTAATTTAAACATTTTTTTTTAATACTTTGACATAATTATAAACATTAATTTCTATTAAATCTAAAAAACAAAATTAAATTTTATTTTTTAGATTTTCAAAAGAAAAAAATACTTAATAAAAAATTTAAAATTATTGTAATATATGTAATAATTTTTTCATAAGTAAAAAAATTTGGTTCAATTTTTACATTAAAATTTAATTGTTTTTCCACTCATTCTTTTGTTTTTATTGAAGTATTAGAAAAAATATAATAATCTAATTCAAATAATTTAAAAAAACCATAAATTAATAAAAAAATTAAAATAGGTAATACTAAAAAATTTAAAATTTTTCTTAATCAATCAAATTTAGTTGTTTTTATATAACTAAATTTTTCATTATAATGTAATATTTTTTTATAATCTTTATAATTTATAAGTACAAATATTTCATAACAGCCAATCAATAATATAAATTGATTAATTCAAACATCTTGTACATCAACCATTTTCTTTTGATTTAAAAATATAAAAAACAAATAATGTATTAATGCTCAAAAAGATCAAAATAAAAGACCTTTTTTTCTAGTTGTTTTTTTAAAAAAATAAACATTTGAATCAACAAAAACTTCTATTGCAAATAAAATAGATGAAAAAGATGCAAATAACAAACTTATTATTAAAAATACAAACAAAATATGTCCTAAAATTTTTGATTGCATATTATAAAATAATTTAGGCAATTCAATAAAAATTATTGATGAACCACCAGCTGTTTCTTTTTTAAAAAATAAATCTAATTTATTTAAAATTTCTTTTTCAGATAAATAAATAGAAAAATCATTTACAACAATTGTAGTAATCAAAATACAACTTAAAATAGCAACAAAGGTATCAATAAAAATCATAAATAATATATCATTAGTTTTATCTTTTTTTATATTTGAATTTTTACTTAAAACAAAATGGATGCCATAAAAAATTGCAGTTGAAAACATAGCTTGAATAGTAGCTTTTTTTCAAACATTAAAATTTATAAAAGATTTTGTATCAAATTTAAATAATTTTATAATTGCATACTTAGAATTTTTTTGTAATAGACCATAAATTGTTAAAAAAATTAATAATAAAAATAAAATAGGAACTAAAATTTTATTTGTTTTTTCCAAACCTTTTTTAATACCTAAAGAAATGATAAAAAAAATTAAAAATAATAAAATTATAAATCCTATTAATGTTAAATATGAAAAATTAAAAATATTTTCATTACTTGGTAACTGTAAAATGTTTTTTTCAAAAAAATTACTATTTAATGCTCAATTTTTAAAATTATATTTACTAAAAGAAAAAAACATACTAATAAAAATTCAAGAAATAATTACTAAATAATAAATACATGAAAATAATGAAAATATAACTTGTATTCAACCAAATAAAAATCCTCTATTTTTATCAACTTTAAAAAAACATACAATAACATTTTTTTTAAAAAATAAACCATATTGAAATTCCAATAATATTATTGGAAAAACAATTAAAAACAAAACAATAATATAAATTAAAATAAATGATGAACCACCAGAAGTTATAACTTCTTTTGGAAACCTTCAAATACTACCTAATCCTATAAGTGCACCAACACTTGATATTAAAAAACCAAATCTTGAAAATTTATTTTTCATTTTATTATTAATAAATTTTAAATTTAAATAAAATTCAATACTTCTCTTAAAATCATTTCTTCTTCATCTGTTTTAATTATTAAAATTTGAATTTTTGATTCTGGTTTTGTTAAATAAAAATAATTACTTTTACTATCTTTTTTTAACATAATTCAATTTTTATTTAAATCAAAATTTAAAAGAAAAAGTCTTTTTAAAATACTTTTAACTATATAAGAACTGTTTTGTCCTATTCCTCCAGTAAAAACTAAATATTTTAATTTACCTTCTAAATCATTTGTATATTGAACAATATAATTTGCAACTGCTTTTGAATATAAATCTAATGATAATTTTGCTCTTTTATTTCCATTATTTGAAGCTTTTTCAATATCTCTAATATCTGATGAAATACCTGAAACAGCTAATAATCCTGATTTATTATTTAAAATTTTTAATATATCATCTAAACTTAAATTTGTTTTAGAATTAATATATTTAAATATCATTGGATCAACTTTGCCACAACGTGTTGACATAATAAATCCAGAAATTGCACTAAAATCAAATGTATTATTTACACTTATACTATCTTTTATTTCTGAAATACTTGAACCATTTCCTAAATGACAAACAATAGCATTAATTTTTTCACTTTTACATTTTGAAATATTTTTTAATTCATTTAAAACATATTGATAACTTATTCCATGAAAACCATATTTTTGAACTCCATATTCTTCATATCATTTTCATGGTAATGGTAAAACTTTATTAATTAATGGTATATTTTTATGAAATGATGTATCAAAAACTAAAATATTTTTTATATTTTTTATATTTTTTTTTGTAGCTTTTAATACTTTTAAACTAGCATCTATATGTAATGGTGCTAATGGAATTAATTTTTTTAAATCACAAATAATTTGTTCATTTAATAAACAAGAATCTAAATATTTTCTTCCTCCATGAACAATTCTGTGTCCTACTGCTTTAATATCATTAAATTTTTTTATAATTTTATTTTCTTTTAATAAAGTAAAAAGAAAATTAATTGCAATTTCATGATTATAAAACTTTTTATAAATTATTTTTTTTGTATTTTTAAAATAAAAAATACAATTACCATCAATACCTATTTTTTCTAAAAGTCCATTACAAACAACATAAAATTTATCATCTTTTAGATGATAAAGTTTAAATTTTATTGAACTTGAACCTGCATTTAAAATTAAAATTAATTTCATTTTTCTTACTCCACATATTAAAATTATTGATAAATATCTAATATATTTTTATTTAAAAATATATTAATAAAAACTTTATATACAACAAATGTATTAAAAAATAAAAATGGAATAGATTTTAATCTTACTAAAATTTGTTGTAAAAAGTCAAGGTTTAATTTGATTTTTAACTCTAATGGTGTTATTAATAAATAAAAAAAATAATTTAAAAAAAATAAAGAAAAAATTATAAAAAATATTAAAAAATTATAATTTTTTAAATAAATAAAAAAAATATAAAAAAATATAAAAAATAACAAATAAATCATTGAAATAAAAATAAAAATATAATTAAAATTTGAAATTATAAAATTATTTTTTTTATAAAAATAATTTATAAAAAATAATATAGATAAAAATATTAAAAGATAAACTAATATATAAAAAATAACAAATAAAAATTTTTTAATATTTTTTTTATAATAAATAAAACATTTAAATAAACAACCAATTAAAATCATAAATAATCTTTGAAAAACAATTATTGAAATACCCAATCCACGTCATCAAAAACTAATATCAACAACTATTCCAACTAATAAACCATAAAATGGACCTAATAAAAAACCAGATATAAAAAATAATATATTTTCAACTTTAAAATAAATCAAAACATGTATTAAAACAATAAAAAAAGAAGACAAAATAATTTTCTTTAATTTTTTGTTAATAAAAAATCTATAATTTAGCATAAAAATTTAAAGTTTTATTAAAAGAAAAATGAACAAAAATACTAACAAAGAAATCATAAACACTTTTGATAGAATTTTTAATTTTGCTTCTTTTAAATTTACCTCATAATCAATAAATGGTTTTGGATTAATATTTTTTTTAATAATTTTATTAATACTTTTTTTAAAAACTAAATCTAACAAATTACAAATATTAAAGTCATTTAATATATTTTTTTTACAATATTTAATTTTTAATTCATCTGCAAATTCTAAAATAGAAATTGCAGATGAACTTGAAAATGCTAATCTTAAAAGAAAAAAAGAATCTATTAATTTAAAATTAAAAATTTTTATTTTATAAAACTTACATTTTTTATATAAAAAATTATAAAAAAATCTAATTTGATTTCCTATAATTAAATAATCTTTACAAAAATTTAAAATAAAATTATAAGCATTTTTAAAATCTAATTCTTGAGATTTTTCAATATTAAAAATACCTTGTTTTTTATATTCTGTTACATCATAAGAGTTTTCTAATTTAAAATCTATTTTTTTATAAATAATTTCATTATTATTTATTTTTTTAAAATATATTCTATAAATTTCTGAACTAGATAAAACTCTAAAATCAACTATAATATATTTTTTAATGTTTTTTTCTTGTTTTATTTTATTTAAAATTTTTAAATAATTCATATCATTTAAATTAAAAAATAAATTTAATTACTTAATTTTTTTACAATATCAATCAAAATATCTTGCATTGTATTTTTGTATTTTAAAAGATCTTTTGCATATTTTTTTCAAGATGTAAAAAATGCAATAATTTTATTTTCTTTTATTGAATATGCAATTGTAAATCCATCATTTTGAACAGGTCAAAATACAAATGATGTAAGTGTTTTATAACTCATATTTGAAGTTGACATTCTTTGTTTTGTAAAAAGTTTATAAAAATCTGTATCTATAATTGGTAAAACATTATGATCATTATTTTTAAATTCTTTATTTTGTAACTTTAAAGCTAATAAATGTCTTTCAATACCACTTCCATTTTTACAATCTAAAACTTTTTTATAATGACTATTTTCAACATCTTTTAAATATTTTAAAATTTCATCTTTATTTTTAAATTTAATATTAAAATATTTATTATAAAACTTTATTATTGCATTTGATAATGGTCTTAAACATTCAGTTCTACCCATAAAAAATTTTCTTAAATCAACTGATTCATATGTTGAATAAAAATTATTAAATACTTTTTTTTGTGCTAATTGACCACATAATTGAAAAAAACCATCTATAGATTTAATACCAATTTTTTTTAATTTATCTTTTCCAAAATCAATAATAAAATGTTCAAAAGCACATTCATTACATTTTTTTTTATAATTGATAAAATGTTTTTCTAATATTTTTTCTTCTTCTTTTAATAATTTAAAATCTAATAATTTAAAATCTAATAATTTATCATTTTTTGAATTATTTTTTAAATTATTTAACATTGTATCCATATAATTTAACAAATATAAAAGTGTTCCACCATCAAAATATGTATGTTCCATAGTAATTGGACAATGTATTGTATTGTTTATACCAATATTTAAAGATTTGGAAAATCATCTATTCAAATTATTTTTTGAATCACCATTATAAGTTTTTTTAACTGCATCAAATTCATTTTCAACCTTTTGTGTATCAAAACAAAAAACAAAAATAGATTCTTTTAATTTTTTAATTAATTCAAAATTTCTTTTAAATATTTTTCTTTGTAATAAATAATCTTTTTTTCTATTTTTAGATAATTCAATATAATTTAATTTTGTTATATTTTTATCTTTAAAATTTTTAATTATTTCTCTTATTGTTTTTTCAATTGATTTTATTGAACTTACTTTGTTATTTTTAATAATTTCTAAATTATAAAAAGCATTTTTATATGCAAAAATAATATTTGTTGATAAATCATCATTAATAATATATTTATCAATTTTTTTTCCCATTATTCTATAACTTGCAAGCAATCCATGTAATTGATCTAATGAAATTTTATTATTTTTAATTTCAAAAAATTCAAATTTTTTAGGATTTTTTTTAAAATCTAAATAAAATTTTGAAATTGATCAAATAATAAAAGCAGATTTTTCAAAAATATCCATATTCTTTATTTTTTCATTACCTCAACATATTCCAGCACCAACAGATAAAACAGAATCATTAATATTTAAATACAAATCTCATCAATAATTTATTAAATAACTACTATTTTTATTTTCAAATTTTTTTAATAAATATTTTTGTGATTTTTTTATATAAGAAGAGTTCTTAAATTTTAATATTTCAGATTCTAAAATTTTTAAATCCAAATTATTTACTTTAAAAAATGGAGTTAATCATTCTAATACTCTTTTAGATGTAACATCTAATGTTGGAACAGGTAAATTAGGTATTTTATTTTTATTTAATATTTTTTTTGAATATAAAATGTTTGACATAATATTAATCAAATGTTTGGCTTAAAGTTATCAATGCAGTATTGAAAACCTCATCTTCATTTGCTCCTCTTGAAAGATCATTTACTGGTAAATTTAAACCATAAAGTATTGGTCCTATTGATTTACAATTACAAAAATGTTGTGCAATTTTATATCCAATATTTGCAGAATTTAAATCTGGAAATATAAAAATATTAGCAGATTTTTTAAATGTTTCTATATTATTAAATTTTTTATTTCTAATATTTTCATCAAATGCTGCATCAAATTGTATTTCACCTATAATTTTTACATTCAAATCATTTATTTTATTTTTTAAAATTTCTGTTGCATCTTTAACTTTTTTTGTATGTTCATTTAATCCACCACTTCAATTTGTAGAAAAAGATAACATTGCAACTTTTTTTTCATCATTATTAATTTTTTTTGAAAAATTAATTGTATTCATTGCAATATCTGCTAATTGTTTTGAATTTGGTTCAATATTTAATGCACAATCTGCAAAAAAATAAACATTTTCATCTTTTATCATTATCATAGTACTACTTGAAAAATCAATATTTTCTTTAGTTTTAATAATTTTAAATGCTGGTATTAAAATATCTTTTGTAGAATAATTAATACCACCTAACAAACAATCTGCATATCCTTTTTTAAGTAAAATCATTGAAAAATAATTTGTTTTTCTTACTAATTCTTTTATAATTTTTTTAGATATTTTATTTTTTGTATAAGAAATTAGTAATTCTTCCATTTCTTCAAATTCTTTCAATAAAATATTATTTAATACAATTTTTTCAATATCTTTATTTAAATTATTAGGAATTTCATTTTCATTTTCAAAAACTAAAATACATTTTGATAAATTTAAATTTGTAATTCTATTTGCAACATTTTGAATAATAATATTTTTTCCTTCTGGAAATAAAATCTTTTTTTTCTTATTTTCTTTTATTTTTTTAATAATTTTTTCAATAAAGTCCATTGTTTGACTCCTTTATTAAATTCTTTTTAATTTTTAATTAAATTAAAATTTTTTTAAATATTCTTTATAATTAACAAGCTTACAAATAATTTTTTTAGAATCTGTTTTTTCATAATATAAAACAAGTTTTTTTGATTTTGCTAATTTTAAAGCTTCTTCTTTACTCATTTTTCCTAAAAACTTACCTTTTTCATCAATTACTTCAAAAGTAGAAAATGGTATATCATCATTAAACATTTTTATAATTTTACTTTTTTTATATTTATGTTTTAAATAAAATAATAAAATTGATAAAAATATTAATTTTACAATTAATATTCAAGCAAAAATAAGTTCTAAATCAGTTTTTATTTTTTTAGATGTAATATATTTTTCACCCACTTTACCTCAATAAATACCTTCACTAAAAGTACCTTTAAATATTAAAATTAAAAATATTATTGTTATTAAAATTCATAAAGAAATAAATACAAATTTATATTTTAAATGTTTTGAATTTTTACTTTCAAAAACATATTCTTTTTTCTTAATATTATTTTTTATATTTAAAAAATTATCTTTATTAAAATCTTTTCTATTTTGAATAATAGATTTAAACATTGCAATTATTTGTAAATAAATAATCAACAAATATGGTGCACCCATAAATACTGCAAAATCTCTAATTGCTATCATAATCTTTGAACTATCACCACCAATTAATTTATATGCAATTGCTAATAATGTAATTGAAATACCTCATATAAAAATTGAAATTCTTCATGGTTTTTCTTCACCTTTTTTTGAAACAATTGATGCAACAGAAATTGAAGCTGATGTTCCAGTTGTAGCAACAAAAGTTACAAAAACAATTAATGAAATAACAGATAAAATTTTAAAAAATGGAAACTTAGATAATAATTTAAAAAATGCACCATTTACTGAATAAGTTTTAGCAACAATATTATAAACATCTGAATCACCATTAAATAAATTAAAAAATGAAAAACCACCAAAAACACTAAATCATAAAGCCATAAATACTGCAGGAACAATTACACTTGCAAGACAAAATTGTCTAAAAGTTCTACCCTTTGAAATACGTGCTAAAAACACACCCATAAATGGTGTTCATGATATTCATCATAAAATATATGCACTTGGTCAATCATTCAATCACTTTGATCATGATGTATCTAATGGATAAGAATTAAAATGTCTTGTAATTGAACTTGGTAAGCTTCCAATTGATTCAATAGATTGATTAATAAAAAACTTTGTTGGTCCTACTAAAAAAATAAATGCAAAAATAACTAATGCAATATATATTGTAATATTTCCTAATTTTGCCATCCCTTTCTTTAATGGAGTTATACTTGCAATTATAAAAACAAATGCAATTATAGCAATAAATATTAAAGAAGTTGCTTTAATTCATTTTGGATCAATTTTTCCATCAAAAAATGCAATACTTAATGATTCTGTCATATTTCCACCAGCAATTGCAACTGATGCTGCAACTGTAAAAACTGCTGTTATACCAGCTAAACAATTTGCAAATATTCCAATATATCTAAATATTTTAGATTTTCCAAATCCTTTTTCTATAACAGAACCAGGTTGAAATGTTGCATTATATTTTTTGTTAAAAACAAATCAAGCAATTACTAATCCAGAAATAGTATATATGCACATTGCAGGTATACCTCAATCTCAAACTGAAAGAGAAATTGATTCTTTTATTGCATTACTAGCATTACTAATTTGATCAGAATTTAATCCACTTATTCCACTTTTTATTACTGGTGCTAATTTTTCTTTTAATGGTGAAAATTCAACATGAAATATTGGTTCTGCAACACCAAATGTTAAAGTACCAACACCAACACCAGCTGTAAACAACATAGTTAATCAAGTAAATGTTGAATATTCTGGTTTTGTATCACCAATTCGTTTACTTCCATATTTAGTGAAAATAAAAAAACAAATAATTATCAAAAATATAAATGGTGTAATTAAAAAAAATCAAGTAAATTTCTCAGATACAAATGTTTTACTTTTACTAATAGTTTTTGCAAATGTATCTGGAATACTAATTGCAATAGCAGATAAAAGTAAAATAAAAAATGAAGATATAAAAAATCCTCAACTATTATTTTTTAAAAAAAGAGAAATACTTTTTTTATTTTTAATACTATTTATTATTAAAAATTTTTTCATAAATTTAAACCTTTCTCTTTTTTATTTTGTTTTTTTTTTTTTTTTTTCAAGTACTTTTTTAAAAAAATAAAAAAATCTCTTATTATAAAGAAATAAAATAAATATAAAAATGAAAAAATTATAAAAAAAAAGTTCTTACAAAAATGTACGAACTTTTAAAAAGTTTTTTTTAAATTTATAAATAAACTAAAAAATACTTATTTTTGAATCTGGATTTGAAATATTTATTAAAGCACCAAATACAATTAAAACTAAACATATAATAAATAATATAATTAATAATTTATAAATTGATTTTAAAAATTTAACATAACTTATTTTACAAAATGATGTTGAAACCATTACTGCAGCATATGTTGGAGCAAATAAATTTCCTAAACCAATTCCCATTGTATATGCAGTTATTGAACCTGCTAAACAATGATTTTGAGTTATTCCTTCTGCTTTTTCAATTTCATAAATTGAAGGACCTAAAAGTGGAAAAATAGCTTTTGCTAATCCAGATGTAGATGGAATAAGTAATGAAACTGGAATTGTAAGTATATATATCAAAATTGGAACTGTAAATCTTTTATCACCAGAGCTTTTTTTTACATTATCAATAATTCCATTAATAAACAAATATTTTAAATTTGTTGCTTCAAACAAAACAGAAATACCACTTGCAAATCCAATACATAAAACAGCTGGAATCATTTTCTTACAACCAGTTGTAAAGTTTTCTACAACATCATCTCAAGAAAATCTTGCAATTTTTGCAATAATTACAGTACAAAACAAAAATCAAACTGATAATGCAGTTAAATTTCAAGAACCAAATTGAAATTTTGAACCATTTTTCATTCTTGAATTTACACCAGAATTGTTAAATCAAGAAGTTGATGGATTATTATTAAAAGTAACATTTTCAACAGTTTGAAATGTATTAGTTTGTGCAATCTTATCATATGGAATAACTAAAAATAACATTAAAACAAATGAAAAAATAAAAACTAGTGTTATTATTAAATTTCTTTTTATATTACCACTTACCTTTTCCATAGATTCAACATCAAATTCACTTTTATAATATTCAAATTTATCTTTAAAATATGAATTTGATTTATTTTTTTTAACTCTATATGAATAAATCATTACACATAAACATGCAGTAATAAACATAACAATTCATATAACTCATCTTCAAGCCATACCATCAGATATTGAGATATTTTCTTTTAAATTTGAATAACTTTCAATAGATGAATTTGATATATCAGTTGCAATTATTGTTGCAAATGGATTTACTGTTGAACCAATAACACCAGAACCAGCACCAATAAAAACAACTAAAAATGAACTTCAAATATCAAAACCGGCTGCTAAAAATACTGGAACAACAAATGCATACAATGGTAATGAAGATGTTCCCATACCATTAAATGTTCCATTTAAACTTAAAAACAACATAATTGGTATAACAACTCATGTTGTTTTAAACATATTTTTACATTCTATTCATATTTTTTTTATAAAATTTGTTTCAAAATTTCTTTCTATTTCTAAATTAAATTTAATTTTTTTTAGAAAATTTAAAACAATTGAATTCATTGCTTTTGTTTTTATTGTTACAAACATAAATGAACCAAAAATAAACAAAAAAACAGAAATACCTACTGAATTATAAAGACCAACTGGAATTGTTGATATCCATTGTAAAATACCAGCACCATAAATATTTATTTTTTCATTTTTTTCATTTGTGGTTGTTACATTTTGTCAAGATAATATTAAACTTAAAATACCAAAAAAACAAATTCCAATAAACAATAATATTAATGTATTTGGTAGTTTAAACCTTCTTTTTTTTAATAAACTTTTCATATTCTCCTTTCTTATTTTTAAAAAAAAATTAAAAGAGCAAAAAAATATTTTTTTGCTCTTTTCTTTATTAAAATATTTTAATTTTTAATATATTTTAATTTTTAATATATTTTAATTTTTAATATATTTTATTTTTTTTAATAAATTTTTTATTATTATAAACTATTTCTTCAGGAATTTCAATTGGTAAAATATTTGTTTCAGGAATAAAATAATAATCTTCTTCAACATTTTTTTTTGTTAAAATAATTATTTTTTTTGATTTTTGATCATATTTTTTAATTATTAAAAGATTAAAAATTCCTCTTTTTAAATATTCTTTTTGATCTTCATATTCTAAATTAATAAAATGTAAAATATCTTCTATTTTATTTAAATGTTTAATATAAATAGTATTTTTTGATTTTAAATCATTTGTAAAAAAATCTAATTTTATTGAAATTTTTATATTTTTATCTAAAAAATCAGATTTAATAATTTTAGCTTTTTTTAATTTTAAAATAAAATCATTTAAAAAATATTTAATATCAATTGGATAATCAAAATCTGATTTTGTAACTATTTTAATTATTGCAATACCTGATCTATTATAATCAACATACAAACTATCATCCAAAAATTTAGAATCTGCAACATCTTCTTCTAAAACAATTGAATCAATATTTATTTCTTTTTCTTCTTTATTTTCTTTTAAAAATTTAAAATTACCACCAATTGCAAATGGTTTCAAATATTGTGTAATTTTAAAACCTTTTGGTAAATCATGATAAAAATAATTTTTTCTATCAAAATATAATTTTTTACTAATTTTTGAATTTAATAAAAGTGCTAATCTAACTGCTAATTCAACAGCTTTTTTATTTAAAGTTGGCATTGAACCTGGTATTCCAATGTCATCAATACTTACATTTTCATTATATTTTGAATTAATGTTATTTTTTGATGTTGAAAATAATTTTGTTTTAACATCCATTTGTATATTTAATTTTAATCCGATTTTAACTTTCATTATGTTTTACTACCTTTTTCATTTTTTCAATAATTGTTGCAAATTTTAATAATTTATAATCATCTCTTACTTTTGACATTATATTTAATGAATACTTCTCTTTGTTTTCATCATAAAATGGAACTACAATAGATGGATTTCCTAAAAAATTAGCTATAAGTAATAATTCATTCATTGATAAACCAGATAATTCTGGATTATTTTTAGATTTTTTAATATCTTCTATTGTTGAAGCTAATCCAAAAGTTGCAGGTGTAATTATAAAATCATATTCTTTAAATTTTTTTTCAAAAAAATCATTAATATATTTTCTTAATTTTTGACCTTTTACATAGTAACTTTCATTATCTTTATCAAATTCTAAAAAGAATGATCCTAAAGTTCATCTTCTTTTTACCTCGCTTCTTAAAGAATTAGTTCTATTTATAATTATTTGTTCTTCATATGTTTTTTTTAAATTTAAAGTTTCATTTGGTAAAGAACCAAAATGAATACCTGTTAAATCTGCTTGACTACTAATAGCTTCAGGATAACTTACCATTTGATAAGTTAAAGACAAAGATTCTAGTATTTTGTCTTCTATTAAAAATTTTTCAATTTCATAATCTTTATTCTTTTTTAAATCATTAATAAAATCTTGAAAAATTTTATTCATTTTTTTTGAAACCATTTTGTCATCATTAAAAAATCCAATTTTTAATTTCTTTTTTAATGGTACATCTAATGATTCAAATTTTGGTGGTAATTGTGATGTTAGATCAAATTTATCTTCTTTAAAAATAATTTTACATATATTAAATAAATCTTTACAATTAGTTGTTAAAATACCAACTGTATCTAATGATGGTGAATATGGTATTAAACCTCTTCTTGAAATTAAACCATATGTTGGTTTAAAACCAACAACACCTAAATAAATTGCTGGACATCTTGCTGAATCTCCTGTATCACTTCCTAATGAAAATACACAAAAATCATTAATATATGCTAAATATTGTAAAACTGCTGCACCTGTTGAAGAACCACCAACCATCCTTTTTGGATCAATTGGATTTATAACTGGTACATCATTTTCAATACCTGTTCCACCCAATGCTAGTTCATCCATTCTTGTTATTCCAGTAAGTATTGCACCATTATCTTTTAAAATTTTGACAACATATGCATCCATTTTAGGTTGGAAATCTTTTAAAATTTTTGAACCTGCTTCTATTTTTAAATCCTTATCTGAAATTCAATAATTATCTTTAACAAAAAATGGAACTCCAAATAATTCTTTATCTTTATATTTTTCTATAAACTCTTTATCATTTAATAATTTATAAATTTTTTTAAATCTTAAACTAGTAAAAAAATTAAATTCTTTATTACAATTTAATAATTTTTCAAATTTTTTGTAATAAAGAATTAGATCTTTTATATTATTTTTATATTTTTTTTTAAATTCATTAATATTCATAATTTACTCTATTTTGTTTGAAATTAAATATAAATTCCGATTGAATCTATTATTTTTAATCAAATCTTTATTTTTACCCACTATATCTTTAACTTCAATATCATCTTGACGTAAACCAATTACATTTTTTAAATTTAAATATCTTAATGGTTCAATATTATTGAAATCAAATTTTTTTAAAACATTTAAACGTTTAAAAACAATGTTTTCAAACTCTTTTTTTAACAAATGAATTTGTTTATCATTTAATCTAATTCTTACTTTATGTGCAAGTTTTTTTATTTTTTCTTCAGAAATAAACATAATAAAAATAATGGGGGGGGATTTCATAAAATAATAAAGAATAAATGGTATAAAATGTTGTACCCCCCACATTTTTTTTACTCCTAAAAACAAATTTAATACCTAATAAATTATTTAATTATTTTGCTTCTTCAATACCAAATTTATCTTCTTTACTTTTTGAGAAAAATTCAAAAAAAACAAATCCAAAAAATATTATAAAAAAGAAAGAAATTAATACAATTGCAAATATTGTTCCTATTTCCATAATTTAAACTCCATAAACTTTCTTATTATTCTTCGATATTTTCAATATGATATTTCTTTTTATATCAAAGAATTGAAACTGTTCAAACAATAATTGGTATTCAAAACATCAATGTTAAAACTACTCATTGAGTTGTTGAAACTTCAGATAATTTGCTACCATTATATTCAGAAATTGTTGAATATAAACTTGAACAACATACAAACAAAATTGCAAAAAATGAACAAACTATCAAACCATAAAACAAATTCTTATTTCATTTAATTTTTGCTTTCTTGTTGTTAAATTCTATAATTTCATTACATGATTTTCTGTTTGTTGCAAACATAAGCGCTTGTTGTAATGATAAAAATAGTAGTAATCACATCATTCATCCATCAATTGTTAAGGTATACATTGCATCAACATTTGAATTAAATACAAAAAATATACCAAAGAAGAATTGAATTAAAATTGTAACTAATGATCCATATTTTCTTTGCATTCCAGTGTTTTCATATAAAACACTTGTTCCTGTTTCAACCTCTCCAATTAATGATGATAAACCAGCAAAAACTGCTGATAAAAAGAAAAATGCACCTAAAATGTTTCCTATAATTTTAACATTCATTCTTTCACCAATTCCTTTAAAGAAAACAGGAAAAGTTTTAAAAATTAGTTTTGAACCACCAATATCTTTGTCATATATTTTTCCATCTGTTTCAAATATTGCAAAACTTTTTCAATCTTCTACTACTCTTGAAACACCACTTTCAAATACATCATTTTCATTATGTGTTTTTAAAACAGTACCAAGTTTATATTCTTTTTCACCAATTTGCAAACCACTTTTCATCATTCCTCCAATTGTTGCAGCAATAATGAAACCACCTAATAATGCAATTAATGTGTCACCACAAACAATTATAAATGCTTGTGTTGTGTTATCTCTTTCTTTGGGAGCTTTTGATGAATAAATCATAATAATAGCTGAAACCAAAGATAAAGAAAATATTGATTTTCCAAATGCAGAACCTCAAGCTTTAAAATCACTTAATTTTGTTAAATCTGGTTTAAAAACTGCTTCAATTCCTAAATCATATCCATCAATTGTAAATGAATATACAAAAAAAGCAATTAATAATAAAAACAGAATAGGAATCATAATTTTACATGCTAATTCAACACCTTTTTTAATTCCTCTGTTAACAATTATTCATAATGATACAAAAACAACAAGAACAACAAATAATGTTCAAAAAGATGCACCACCATGTGACATGTTTGTTGGATCCACATTTTTTATTTCTTTTCCTGTTATATTTAAAACATTTTGATCCATAAATTTAAAATTATTACCAAATTCTGATGAAAATGAACTAAAAAACATTATTAATATTCAAGCTACAACTCAAACATAATATGTACCAATAATAAATTGACCTATTGCTTGCACTAAACCAAATGCAGGTCCTGTTCTTTTTCAATATTTTTTATATGCAATTACTGGAGAAGTTCTCCATTTATTTCCAAGTGTTGATTCCAATACAAAAAATGGAATACCTAACACAAATAAAGAAATAACATATGGTATTAAAAATGCCACCCCACCATATGAAATTAATGATGTAGGAAATAATCATAAATTCCCTAAACCTACAGCAGAACCAAGTGTTGCAAGTATAAAACCAACATTAGAAAAATTTTTGGATTTACTTTTCATTTTTTTTATAAATTCTCTCTTTCTTACTTAGTTTTGATTTCTCAAACTTTTTTTACAAAATAATCAAAAACCGGATGTGAATTATCTAATTTTGTACTCAATTCTGGATGAAATTGTAAACCTAAAAAGAATGGATGTTTTTTTAATTCAAAACATAATGGTATACCTTCTGAATCGTTTGAAACACCAGACAAAATTAAATTATCATCTCTATCTTCTAAAACTTTTTTAAATTTGTTTTGAAATATAAATGAATGTCTTCTTCTTTCATATATACAATTTAAATCACAAAATTTTTTCTTATAAATTTCTTCAATTAATGAACCTTTTTTAGGTTTTACTTTTATTTCACCAAGTGAAATGTTTTTATATTCATTTAAATAATCAATTATTAAAACATCATCACAACATTTTGAAATTTCTGAAGTGTTAGCTTGTATATTCAAAACATTTCTGAAATACTCAATAGTTAAAATTTGCATACCATAACATATTGATAAAAATGGAATATTGTTTTCACGTGCATATTTTGTAATTAACATCTTTCCATCAAATCCAATATCACCAAATCCACCTGGTGAAAGTATTCCATCATATTTTTTCAAAAATGCATAATCTTTTGTTTTTTCAAATTCTTGTGGTAAATAATTTAATGTATTAACTTTAATACCATGTTTAAGTCCACTTTGTTTTAATGAAAAAATAATTGAATAATAAGCATTTTTATTATTAGCTGCATCTTGATCAACAATTAAAAAGTTTAATGATTTTTTACTTTTATTCATTAATTTATATTTTTCTTTATAATCATCAATTAAAGTTTTATCAAGATGTTCTTTTAAATCAAATTTTTGTAAAACTAATTCAAAAATTTTATAATCTAAAAGTTTTTGTACAATTTCAAAATCAAAATAAACATTTTCTAAACAAAAAGTTTTACTATTTTCAAAAACTTTAATATCTTTGCATTTTGGTTCATCTGATCTTAAAATGCATAAATCCATTTTTATCTTTTTTGAATTAAAAAAATTAATTGCTTTCTTTTCTTTTACAATTGATTCTTCATCACCTTTTAAAACTAAACAATTTAATGTTTCAAAATTATTTTTAAATTTCTTTAAAATTTCAACAAAAATATCATATGATGGATTTTCAACATTACCACCTAATTCTATAATTGTAATTTCTGGTTGAATTTTATTTATTAAAAATTCAATTTTATATTTAAATTTATTAAATACTTCATTTACAAAATCAATTTTTATACCTTTAAATTTATTTTTATTTTCCATCTTAGCAATGTCTTTTAAAACTAAACCTAAAGTTATAGATTGTTTTGAAGATTGATTTTGATTTAAAAATCTTTCATAATGTGCAATATCAAAATCAACTTCCTTACCATCTTGTGTTACAAAAACTTCTCCATTCTCTGAAGGATCAATAAATTTTGAAGAAATATTTAAATAATAATCCAACTTCAAAATTAATGGTTTTAAATTATTTTTTTTAAATAAATAACCAAAAGATGAAGCAATTAAAGATTTACCAATATCTGAAAATTCTCCACCTAAAACAAATAAAATTTTTCTCATTTCTCAACTCCTATTAAATTTCTTATTTAAAATTTTTTTATTTTTTTTCATAGTGGCAACTTATTTAATACTTTTCAATTTTCTTATCCACCATATTTTTTTTTTTTTCAAGTACTTTTTTAAAAAAATAATAAAAGAACATATAAATAATAAAAAAAATAAATTATAATTTTAATAATCAAAAAAATAAAAATTAAAAAATAAAAATTATTTTAATAAATATATGAAAATAAAATTAAAAATTATAAAAAAAATTATAAAAAAAGAAAATTTAGAAAATATTATAATTTTTACTGAATTAAATAGATTTTGAATAACTAATTTTAAATCTAGTTATGGATTTTTAATTTTTTATAAAAATAAAGAAAAACCTGATTTATTTTTAGATTCAAGATATATACTTGAAGGTAAAGAAAAAGTTAAAAATATAAATGTTTATAAATTAGATAAATTTATAAAAATTTTTCAAAAATTAAACGGAAACATTGGAATTGAAAATGATTTAAAGGTTGAAACATTAAATTTATTTAAAAAAATTAATAAAAATTTAAATTTTAAAATAATCAATTTTGATGAATTAAGAGAAATTAAAACAAAAAAAGAAATAAAAAATATAGAAAAAATTTCAAAAATAACAAATGAAATTTGAAATGAAATTTCAAATTTAAAATTAAATAATTTTAATGAAAAAGATATTGATTTAAAAATTAGAGAATTATTTTTAAAAAATAACATAAAAAATATATCATTTGATCCAATTGTAAGTACAAATTTAAACTCTGTTTTTATACATACAATTCCAACAAATGAAAAAATAAAATCACATTTACTATGTGATTTTGGTGGAAAATTAAATGGTTATTGTTCAGATTATACAAGAGTAAAAATACTTGAAAAAAATAAAGAATTAAAAAAATATTATGATTTTGTAATTGATGTAAGTAATGAAGTTTTTAAATTAATAAAACCAGGAACCAAAATTTCAACATTAGTAAAAAAAGCAAATGAAATGTATAAAAAAAACAACTATAAAGTATTACATGCATTAGGACATGGAATAGGTTTAAAAGTTCATGAATATCCATTATTATTTGAAAATAATGAAAAAAAATTAAAAGAAGGAATGGTATTTACAATTGAACCTGGTGTTTATATAGAAAATGTTGGTGGTGTAAGATATGAAAATATTGTTTTAGTTACAAAAACTGGATACAAAATATTAACAAAATAAATATATTTTTATTAAAAATTAAATATGATAAATAAATATTAAAGATCAATAAATTTAATACATATAAAAAAATAAAAAAATTATAAATTTTTCAATAATAATAAAATATAAATAGGAGTTTTAAATATGAATAAAAACAAAAATATCATTACAAAAAAACATTTTGTGGAAAATATAAAGGAAGATTTAGATATTGATTTAAAATCAGCAAAAAAACTATATGATTCTTTTTTTGATACTTTTATAAAATCACTAAAATCAAAAAAAGATATAAAAGTAGCTAATTTAGGTATATTTTCAATTGTAAAAACAAAAGAAAGAAAAGGTATGAATTTAAAAACAAATACAGTAATTTTAATACCTTCAAAAAATAAATTAAAATTTAAAGTTTCAAAGAAATTAAAAGAAGAAATTGAACAAATTGAATAATAAAAAATAATATTTTTTTAAATAATAAAAGTCTCTATTTTAAATAGAGACTTTTTTTTATTAATAAAATTATATTAATAATTTTTTCATTCTCTTTTCGAGATTACAAATGCTTCTATATTTTCAAAATCTTTAAAATCAATAATTTTATTCTCAATTAAAAATTTAATTAAAAATGAAAAAGTTGTCCCAGTTGTAAATACATCATCAAAAAATATTATTTTTTTATCTTTCAAAAATTCTTTATTTTTAAATATTTCTTTATTTTTTAACTTTCAAGTTGGATATACTTTTTCTATTTCTTTTTCTCTCTCACTTTCTTTTTTTTGATAAAAAGAAAAATAACAACTTTTAATATCAAAACAAATATTATTTTTATCTTTTATTTTATTTTTAATTTTTAAAACATAATCTAAAAACCTTCTAACTTGACAAAAAGTATTTTTTAAACCATTTTTTAATGGTGGTAATAAAAAAATAATTTTTGATAAACAAAAAATATTATTTTTTTCTAATAATTTATAAAGAATTTTTTTATTAAAATTGTCTTCAAATATTAAATTAATATTTTTACTTTGTTTTTTTAAATCTTTTTTTAATTTTAAAATTTTATCTTTAATATTTTTATCTTCATGATAAGGAAATAAATAATTTATTTTAAAATTATATTTCTTATCTTCATATTTTCATTCATAATTTTGAAATTTTCATTCAAATTTTTTTTCTTTATACATATTAAATCAATTTTAATGTTTTTAAATTTATTTCTTTAAAATAATTATGATTTTCTAAATAATTTTTATTTTTTTCATAAATTTCTTTAAACATAAATACTTTATTTTTATTTCTAACTGCTTCTAAAACTTGACCTAAAGTACCAGATTGGCCTTCAAATCATACAACAAAAGTTTTGCTACTTATTTGTGCCATAGTTTTATTTCTTTTTAATAAAAATAATTTATTTCAAGTATTAGAATTTGGAAATATTTCACTTAAAATAATTCCATTTTTTAAAGCATAATCTAATATTTCTTTTTTTTCTTCATTAAATTCTTCTTTTAAAATATCTTTACCAGGTAAAACAATTATTTTTTTATTTAATTCTTTTGCTTTTTTATGTGCATTTAAATCTGCACCAAAAGCTAAACCTGAAACTATAACTTTACTATTTAATATAAATTTATCAATTTTTTTAATAAAATTAATTGGTGTTTTTCTACTTCCTACAAAAGAAGTTACATTTTCTTTTTTTAAATTTAATAATTTTAAATCACCTTTATAAAATAAAACATCAATATTTTTAACATCTTTTAAAAGATTAAATTTTAAAAAATCAAATTTAGATATAGATTTAATATTATTTTTATTTCATTCATTAAGTGTTTTTTTTCATAATTTATAAATTTTTTTATCAATTTGATTTATATTTAAATTATTAAAAAATGATAATTGTTTATTATCTTTAAATAAATCATTTTTTAAAGAAATAATTTGTTTATCAAAATCATCAAAGTTTTTGAAAAAATTAAAAATTTTTGAAAATTTTATTTTTTGATCAATTTCTTTTTTAATTAAAAATATAGATCAAATTAATGAAATTTCTTTATTTCTATTCATAATATTTTTATATATACTTAATTTTATATTTTAAAAATTAAAAATTTCTAAAAATATCTATATATAAATTGTTATTTAAAAAAAATATCTGATTATAAAAGTATAATCAGATATTAAATTAATAATTTTAAAAATAAACTTTTTAATGGTGGATCCTACAAGATTCGAACTTGTGACCTCTCCGTTATCAACGGAACGCTCTAACCGCTGAGCCAAGGATCCATACTTATTAATTATTTTATAATAAAAACTCAAATATTCAAACAAAAACAAATAAAAATAAATTTATTTGTTTTTGTTTTTTCTTTTTTATAAATTAAAAAATTCTTTTATTTTATTTTTAATTTTAGATTTAATAGCAAAATTATTAACATTTGTATTTTCATTATTAATACTTTTATTTTTTAAATTTTTATTTTTTAATTCTTTTAATTCTTTTTTAATTCTATATTTTTCTTTATATTTTTTAATTAAAATATCTTTATTTTTTTCTCTATATTCTTTTTGATAGTCTTTTGCTTTTTCTTTATTTTTTTCTCTATATTCCTTTTGATATTTTGAAATTATTTCTTTATTTTTAATCTTATATTTTATTTGATAATCTTTATTATTTTTTCTATATTTTCTTTGATAATCTTTTGCTTTTTCTTTATTTTTTTCTCTATATTCTTTTTGGTATTTTGAAATTTTTTCTTTATTTTTAATTTTATATTGTTTCTGATATTCTTTAATATTATTATTCATTTTCCATTTTTCCTTATATTTATTATAAATTTTTTATTATTTTTTTTTATAAAAATAAAATATTATTTTATACTAAAAAACTAATTAATATTTAATTATTTTTTTTATTTTTTAAAAATTAAAATTTTAATAATTTTTAATACTTATAAATAATAACTTTTTATTTTATAATTATTTAATATTTTTTTTAATCCATACTTATTTTTTTTATTTTTATTTAATTTTTTTTAATAAAATAATAAATATTTAAAAAAATAAATAAAAATATAATAAAAAACATAAATTTTTTATACTTTAATTTATTTTAATTTAAAAAAAAAAAAAAAAAAAGATAAAAAATAATTTTTATCTTTTTTTAAAAAATATATTGAAAATATTTAATATATTTGTTGTGTTATACAATGAATATTTCCGCCACCTAAAATAATTTCTCTTGCAAATACTGGAATAATTTTTCTGCTTGGATATGCTTTTTTCATTATTGATAAAGCAATTTTATCTGTTTTTATATTAAAAATAGGTAATAAAACTGCACCATTTAAAATGTAATGATTAATATATGAACCTGCTTGTCTATCACCTTTTTTTCTTGGTAAAGTTCCAAAAATTTTATCAACTCCTAAACTTTCTTCTTCTGTAACTATAATTAATGGATCGGGAATTGGAACTTTTATAATATCAAATTTTTTTCCATTTAAATCAGTTTGTTTTTTTAAAATTTCATATGCATCTTTTGATATTTTATATTGTGGATCTTTTTTATTATCTGTTCATGCTAAAAGTATTTTTCCTGTTTCACAAACTTGTAATATATTATCAACATGTCCACTTGTTTCATCATTATAAATTCCCTTTGGAATTCAAATAATCTTTTCTACTCCAAAATATTCTTTTAAAATATTTTCAATTTCTTTTTTTGAATATTTTGGATTTCTATTTTTATTTAATAAACATTCTTCAGTTGTAAATAAAGTACCTTTACCATCAACTATAACACTACCACCTTCTAAAATTAATGGAGCTTTATAATAATCTTTTTCTTCTAATTGAATAACCTTATGAGAAACTAATTGATCTTGATCTCATGGAAAATATAAACCACTTTCTAATCCACCTCATGCATTAAATTTTCAAGAAACACAACGTACATTATTTAAAGAATCTTTTAAAAAAATTGGTCCTGTATCTCTAATTCAGCTATCATTATTACTAATTTCAACAACTTTTACATTTTCATTTAAATGATTTAAAGCATTTAAATATTGTTTTTTACTTACACCAACAGTAACTTTTTCATATAAACTTATTAAATTTGCTACTTTTGCAAATACTAATTGTGCTGGTTTTGCACCATTTCTTCAATTATCAGTTCTTTCTGGTCAAAGTAAATAAGTACCTTTATGTTTTTCAAATTCTGCTGGCATTTTAAAACCATCTTTTTTTGGTGTACTTTTTAATCATTTTGACATAATTTATTCTCCTTTAAATTCTATTATTTTGTTTTTGTTTTTATTTTTTTCTCTTAATGATTTAAAAATTAATAATCATCCAATAAATGTTGTAAACACATTACCACAAAATGATAATAAAATTCCTCATCAACCACCAACTTCTTCATATGGTTTAATTTTTATTTCTTTACCTAAATTAATATCAAAATTTTGAGTTATTAATGCAATTATTATAATAATAATTCCTCATCAACCTAAAATTTTAGCAAATCAATTAGGACCTACTGAAAATTCTCTTTTAGTTTTAGAATCTATTTTTCTTAATTTTATAAATGCAGCAAAAATAAAAATATATGGAATAAAAAATAAAACCATTGAAAATGAAAAAACAATATATCATAATTGTCCACTACCAAAATATGTAAATAAAGTTCCAATTAAAATTGCAATTGTAGAAATACAACCAGTATATAAAGCTACATTAATAGGAACATTATTTAAATTACTTTTAGCAAATGATTTTGGTAAATTACCAAACTTACCAGCTTCACATGCAGCACGATTTGCACCTAAAGTTCAAGTAATCATATTTCCTAATAATGTTAATGAAATTAAAACTGCAACTATATAAGTAAAAATTTTAAAACCTTCTCCAAATTTTGATAATTGATCAACTGCATGAATTACTACATAAGTATAAATACCATCATCATAATAACTTTCTTGATTTACATCAACTAATATTAATGCAGGAATTGTTGCTAAAATATAACAAAATAAAATTGCAATACCACCATAAAAAATTGATTTTAAAATTGATTTTTTAGGATCTTCCATTTCTTCTGAAAGATTTGAATTTAATTCAAAACCTGCTAAGTTATAAACTATAATTCCAATAACACCTAATGATAAACGAAAATTAGGACCTAATGCTTTACCAGATTCAAAATCTGTTGCAGATGTTTTACCTTTTGAAAATCATATTATCATAACTATTATCATAATTAAAACAACAAAAAATTTAATTATTGCACTAACATTTGGAAATCATTTTCCATCTCCAATTTTTAAAAAATTAATTGCAATTGTTAATCAAGTTGCAACAATTGCTACACCCATTGCTATTCAATTATAATTTTTATTATCTAATAAACTAGGATTAATAGCATAGGTTATAGTTGAAGATAAAATTAAATATACTGATGCCATTCAAAAAGCAACATTTACTCAATAAAAATATCCTAAAAATGCTGAACTTTTTTTACCAAAAGCTCTTGAAACTCAATATTCAACACCTCTACCATTTTTACTATATGTTGTTCCAAGTTCAGCCATCATAAGTCCATATGGAATAAAAAATCCAATACCAATAATAATTCATCAAATTATACTTGATCAACCATATGTTGTAACTAATCCAAATGAATCTATTACAAAAACTGCTGAAAAAGTAAATAAAATAGCATCTAAAACAGAAAATTTCTTTTTTTTCATTTATTTATCTCCATTCTTATTATTTTTAATAACATCTTTTAAATATTCAATTTTAAATTTATAATCATTATTAAAAGTTCAATTTTTATTTTTAACTTTTTCTTTTTTTAAATCATTAAAAAAATCTAAAATTAATTTTTTATATTTATTTTTTTTATTATTTTTATCATCTAATGTTTTTAAATCAGTCATAAAATAACTTAAAACACCCATTGCAGAATATAATTTATTTTCTGATTGATCAAAAATAATTGATTGTTTACCATCAAAAACTTCATCAACTAATTCAACATTTCGTGAACATGGTAAACAATGCATAACTTTAACTTGTTTTCCAATTAAATTTAATAACTTTAAATCTACTTGATAATTACCATTAATAAATGATTTATATCTTTCATTTGCCTCAGATGTTTGATCAACTCATCATCACAAATCAGTATAAAGAAAATCAACACCCTTTAACTTTGTAATATCACTTGTAATAATAACTTTTTTTGAACCATTTAGTTTATAATTTTGATTAGCTTTTTCAATTCATGAATTTTTTGCTAAATATTTTTTTGGTGCTACTTGAATAAAAGTTACATTCAATTTACTTGAAATCATCATTAATGATCTACAAACATTTGTAGAATCACCAATAAATCCTAAAGTAATTTCTGATCATTTTGTTTTTTTAGATTTAAAATTTTCTTTTATTGTTAAAAAATCACCCAAAACTTGTGTTGGATGATTTAAATCAGAAAGACCATTAAAAACTGGTACATCAGAATATTTAAAAATCCCTAAAATTGTTTCATGTTTTAATGCTCTACATAAAATACCATCTGTTAATCTTGATAAAACTTTAATAGTATCATATAAACATTCACGATCACCAAGATGAATCTCTCCAGGTTTTAAATATTGTGCTTTGCCCCCTAGCTTTGTCATTGCAGATTCAAATGAAATCCTTGTTCTAGTAGATGGTTCCTCAAAAATCATTGCTAAATTATAATTTTTTAACAATTCTGGAACTGATTTTTCATAATCAGCTTTTTTTAAAATTTCCATTAGCTTCAAAATTTGTTCTATTTCAAATTTTGTAAAATGATTAATGTCAATAATACCAATACTCATAATGATTTTCTCCTTTTAAAAAATAATTTTAATAATATAAATTTATTAAAATTTTTTTTTTTTTTTTTTTTCAAGTACTTTTTTAAAAAAACAAAAAAATAATAAATTATATAAAATTATTTAATTATCAATTATTTATAAAAAAATAAAAAATTGAAAATTTATTTTTTATTTTTTAAAATTTTTAAATATAAATTTATTTTTAAATTATTAGTATTATTTAATTGGAAATCCTATTTTTTTTAAAGTTTTTTTTATAGTTTTAAAATTACCTTTTATTCATTTTTCTCTATTTAAAAATTCATCAATAATTGAATAATCAATTTGTGGATAATAATAAAAATTATTAGGATTATTTTTAAATTTAAGCAAAACTTCTATTCCATAAAGTTCTTTTTTATAACTAGTAATAAACATTTGCAAAATAGATTCACTTTCAGAAAGAAAATTAAAAAATAAATCATTTTCATAAATATCATGTTTTATATTACCTTTTATAAAATCAGATCATTTAATCATTTTAATTACATTAACTTTTCTATCATTTATTATTTCTTCTGTTCTTTTTGTAAATTTTTCAATATTTTTATTTAATTTTTTATTTCAAAAATTATTTTTTTTAATTTTATTTTTTTTCATTTTTTTAACCTTTATAAACATAAAAAATTATATACTTTTTTTATGTTTTAAATATTTTTTCATGTTCTTTAATAAAAATAATTAAATATAAAAAATATTAAAATTTTTAATTGCTTTGTTTTTTAATTTTTTTAATTGTTTTTATTTTTTTTCTTTTTAATTATATTCATTTATATTTATCAACAAAAAAAGATAAAAAATAATAGTGTGTTTGATAATATTTTTTTTATTTTTTTCTTAGTTTTTTCTTTCATACTTTTTTAACCTCTAAAAAATCAAACATTAGCTTAATATAAATATTATCATACCTATTAAAAATAAAATAAAAAAATATATAAAAAATATTAAAATTTTTTATTTAGTTTATATCATTTATTTTTAAAATATAAAAAGTATTTAAATCCAAAAATACCAAATAATACTTTTTCTAATTCATTTTTCAAATTTTACAAATAATTGTATTTTTCATAATTTTAATTTTTTTTATTCTGATTTATAAAATTAAAAAATAATAACAACTAATAATTATTTATATATAAAATGTTTTTTATTTTTTAACTTTCAATAATGTTAAATAATTTATTAAAATGATAATATTTATTTGTTTCTTTTACATTTATTTTTTTTGAAACATTATTTAAAGTTCTATATATTGTTGTTGTTGGTTTTTTATATTTTTTATTTAATTTTTCAATTATTTTTGCTTTATTTAATAATGGAAACTTAAAAAAATATTTTAAAACTATTTTTTCACCATCAGTTTTCATATCTTTTAAACAATAATCATAAAGATCAATAATTTTTTCAACTTTAAAATATATTTTGTTTATAGTTTCAAATAATGATTTTAAAAAAAAATCAATTCAATCATTTCAATTATTTGTTGTTAAAACATTATTTAATTGATTAATATATTCTTTTCTATTTTTATTTCAAAAATCAGAAATAAAAATTCAATTTAAATCTTTTGTTAATTTAGAATATGAATATAAATTAACTAATAAAAGTCTTCCTATTCTTCCATTACCATCTGAAAATGGATGTATACCTTCAAAAAAAGGATGAAACTTTATTATTGTTTTTAAAGTAGAAATTTTTCAACCTCTATTTTTAATTTTTCTAACTTCTAAAAACATATCTTTTAAATATTCTATTTTTTTTGATGGTTTTATAGGAATTAATTTTGCATTTTTAATACCTAATTCTAATATACCAATTCAATTTGGTTTTTTATCTTCTAAAACAATTTGTCCAGGTTTTATTTTTTTTATAAGAACTTTAGGATTAAAATTATTTTCATATCCTTTAACATCATAATTATAAAGTCAAATATGTAATAATTTAAGAGTACTTATATCAAAATCAATTGTTCCTTCTTTAAATTTTTTAAATGATGAAATATATAAATTAACTAAATTTCTAGTTTCTCATGAATATCTATCATTTATACCTTCTGATATATCAAAGTACATATCTTCAAATGAAGTTTGTGTTCCTTCAATTTTTGAAGAATCCAAACCTTCTTTATCTAATAAAGAAAAAAGAAAATAATTAAAATCTATATCTAAATTATTTTTTATTAATAATTTTTCAAAATTTTTTATTTTATTTAAAATTTTTAAAATTAAATCTTTTTGAGATTCATTAAAATTAAAATCTGTTTGACTCATTAATTTTAATATAACTTTATTATTTTTCATCACAAAATAATTATATTATATTTTTTCCATTTTTTCCATTTTTTGGAAATAATGGTAATACTTTTTTCCAAAATTAAAAATAAAACTTTTTTTTATATTTTTATTTATTGTTTTCAATAATTTTAAAAAATAAAGAACATAATAATGCAAAATTATGTGCAATATCTCTAAAATTTAAATTTTTCAAAGTTGTATCCTTATGTCTAAATTTTTTATTAGCTAAAAATTTACATAATTCTGAAGTTTTATTAAATATTGATTTTTGATCATTATTCAATTTATTAAATATTAATTCTTTATTTTTCAAATTATCATCTATATCATTACAAAGCTGAGTAATTATTCCATATACTTCATCTTTATTTATTAATGGAGTTAATAATTTCTTTATTTTTTCTGCAATAGATAACTCAATATTTTCAACATTATCAACAATTGTTTTATTTATTGTTGATTCGAATTTATAATTTTCTCAATCTATTTTATAATCAATTAAATAATTATTTAAATCTTTTTTAATTTGTATAAATTTATTATTTCAATTATTATAATTATCGGATACAAAAAATAAATTAAAAAGTTTACATATAAATAATATTTTTCCAATTATTAATTCTTTATCATTTTCATCATCAGTAGAACCATATTCATTTTCGATATTATCTTTTAAATTATTAAATGATAAATAACCACTTTTATAAAAATATTCAATAATATCATGAATATTTTGATTTTTTCAAGAATATTTAAAATTTAACAAAAAATTTAAATGAGCATTTAAAAATTTTGTTTCTTTTTCTTTTAATGTTAATTTTTTTAATACCATTCTTTATTTTTAATTATCATACAATTCTTTAAAAGTTTTGTTTTCTTCTGTTTTTCAAGCTTCTTTACCATTTGTATGTCTATTAATAAAAAAAGAAGCAGAGCCACTTAAAGAATTAAAACAATCATAATCTTTTATAAAAATATATTTATTATCTTTAAATTCAATTATATTTTCTTTTAAAAGTAATTTTATTAATTCTTTATTTTTTTTAACAATATTAAATTGATAACTTTTTAAATTTTCATAATTATCAATTTCTTTTACTCAAGAATCCTTTAAAATTAAAACATTATTATTAATTTTAATTCTAGCTTTTGCTTTTACTTTATCTTTGAAATTTAAATAAAAAATTTCTTTTAAATATTTTTCATTATTTGTTTTATTATTTAAATTTAAATCAGTATTTATACCAAATGTTTTAAACAAATCATATGATAATGTTGCATTAATTAATGGTTTTAATTCTTCAAAATCTTCTTTTAATTGTCTTTTTTCATATTTTTTAAATTTTGTATTATTTATTAATTGTTTATTTTTTGTTTCAAATGGTAAATTTAACTCTTTTGTTTCTTTAATTAAAAGACTTTCATGAAAATTTCTTTTATCAGTATTTGCATAAATATTTGAATTAATTATCAAAACATATTTAAATGAACCATCATTTTTTTTATTATGATCATTTCATCTTTTTATAATATTAGATGTTTCACCAATATAAATTGGATATATATTTTCTTCAAATGAATCAAAAAATATATATAAACAATGTTGTAAATCAATATTTTTTTTAATATCTTCTTCTCAAAATTCAGATTTTGATAAATTTTGTAAATCAATTAAAAACACTTTTTTATCTGTACCTTCTAATTCAAACATTTTGTTTGAAGTCTCTGTTTCAAAGTAAAATTTTAATATTTTAATGTTATTTTTCATTTATTTTATGTTAAATATTTTTATTTAAAAACAAAAAATTAATTAATATTATTTCATATTTCAAATAAAAAAATTTCTAAATTTTTTACAATTTCTTTAGTTTCTGAAAAACCAATAATTAATTTATAATCATGTATTTTTTCAGATAATTTTTTTCAAATTTCATTTAAATTATTCAAAAAATTAAAAAAACTAGATTTATTTTCTAATTTAATTAAATGTTTATTACAATCAAAATATTTTTTAAATGATTTTAATCTTTCTGAAAATTTAAAATGATGGTCTCTTATTTTCTTTTCTTCACAAATTTTATTTTTATATAAAAAATAATTAATACTTACTTCTATCAAATTTCTTAATGAAATAGCAATTATTTCATTAAAATTTTCAATATTTTTATCTTTAATTTTTTTTAATAACAATAAATAATTTATTTGACATAATATATTTCTACTTTTTTCAAATTTTATTAATTTTAAAATTTCTTCTAAATTATTAAAAAATTTTTTATTTTTCTTTTTAGTTTTTGATTTATTTTTATTAATATAACTTGTTTCAATCGTTTTCCTAAATGCTTCTTTACTGTTTTTAAAATTTAATTCTTCAATATTATTAATATTATGAATTAACTTTATTTTATTATCAATTTTTTTAATGGTTTCTTTTGCTATTTCAATATCATAAAAATTATTAGAATAAGTTCATTTGTTTTCTTCAAAAAGAATAATCATTACATTTATTTTTTCTAAAAATTCTTTTTCATTTTCAATATTAATTATTTTGTTTTTAACATTAATTCTAAAAAAAATTCTAAATATTTTTAATTGAAAAATCCTGAACCAAATAGCTCATTTAATTTTTACTTTAAAAAAATAATTTAGATTATTTTTTTGAAAAAAATCATTTAAAAAAACTGCTATAAAATTTTTATCTTGAATATTTCTATTAATTGTTTTTCATTCAGTAGTTGTTTCACCACCTGTTTGAACATGAATTCTTCTTGTTCAATCATATGTTTTTTCTTTATTTTCTAAATCAACAACTTCTATTTGATTTTTTCTAATTTCTCTTCATTCTTTTTGAAATTTTTTTATTTCAATTGATTTTGTTTTTCAAATATTTTTTATATAATCTAATTCAAAATTATTTCATTTTTTTTCATCCATCAATAAAACTTTTAAAGCTGCAATTCTTCTATTACCATCTTTAACAACTCATTTATCATTTTCATTTAAAACTGCAATTGTTACTATTGGATTTAATTCTTTTAATTTTAAAATATCTAAAATTAATTCTCTCATAGAACTTTCTAATTCTTTTAAAATAAAGATAAAAATATTTTTTCTAACATTTTTTGGAAAAGTAATAAATCTTGGATTATTTTCATCCAATGTTAAATCTTCAACTTTTATTTTAAATCTTTTATATTCACTCATTAAATTTACAATACATTAAAATTAAATATAATATTAAATTGAATTAATTATTTTTCTTGCAGTTTTAAAATCCAATCTTCTTCTTCTAAAATTATCATCAATATTGCCTTTAAATGGAGAAAGTAAAACACTATTTGTTTTCTTTCTATAATTTTTTAATTTTTCATTTAATCTAAAAATAAAGTCACTATTTATAATTTGATCTTTAATTTTAATTTTTGTGATAACTCTTGAACTTATTTTTATTTGTTTTTTATAATTTAATTCACTACTTTTTAAAAATCTTATTTCCTTACCTGAATTTGAATCATAACCAATTAAAGCTAAATCACCATCTTCATCATTAAATTTAATATTTAATTTTTTGTTTGATTTTAAAATTTTTTCTGATAATTCTTTAATTTTTTTTAAATTACCAATTTTTTCATCATTTTTATAAATAATAGTATCTTCAAATTTTTTATTTGGATCAAAACAAATTATACATACAGGTGTTTCAGTATCTTCAAATGGATTTGGTATTAAAATTGTTATTGAAAAAATATGTTTTTTTGAAAATTTAGAATTAATAAAAGTTTCTGGAACTATTGCAACTCCTGGCATACCTGATTCAATCATTTTATCTAATGCTATTTGATATAAATCACTAAATTTTGTTTCATTAAAAATATTTTTATTAATTCCTTTTCTTTTATTTGAAACTCTAGATAAATATGGTGGATTTGTAACAATAAAAGTATCTTTTATATATTTAATGTTTTTTAATGAATCATTATATTTTCAATGTAAATTTTCATCAATATCATAACCAATTATTTTAAAATCTTTTTTAAATTCTTTTAATAAACCACCATCTCCTGCAAATGGATCTAATACATTTTTAAATTTATATTTATAAATAAAATCTAAAATTTGTTTCTTTTTTCAATAATTTTTTTTAGTAAAAAACTGACCTAATCTATATTTTTTCATATTTCTTCCAATAAAACATTTAATTTTACTAAATATTCTTCTAATTCTTTTAATGATGTGTTTAATTTTTCATCATGTAAATCAGCATTTAAAAATTTTATAAATTCATTCACTTTATTATAATCTGCTCAAAATATTTTAATTGTATTAAAATTATCTAAATTAACATTCTTATTTTTTAAAATCAAATTTGTAACTTTTAATATTTTTTTTGTCAATGAAATTTTATTTTTATTTTTTTCATTTAATATATTTTTATTTTCTTTTAAATAAAATTTTATAGAAATTTCAATAACTGGTCTTATTGAACAAAGTATTAATTCTTTATATTTTTTATGATTAATTGAATTTAATTGTTCTAAAATTTCTTTTAACTTTCAATATTCTATTTTTGAAATTAGTTTTTTTGAAAATTTAAATTTTATCTTATCTGATTTTCTCTTAGAATAACTTTTAAAAATTGATTCTGCATCTTTTAATCTATAATAATTTTGATTTTTATTTTTTAATTCATTATCAATTAATTTAATCAATTCTAATTGTCTATTTGTATTCATAAAATTTTGTAAATTAATCTTTTTATTTTCAATTAATCTTAAAATTACATAAAATTTTTGAACAAAATCATATTGACTATCAAGTTCATATTCTTTATTTTCATTAACTTTAATTCCAAAAAATGGTCTTAAAACATTAACAGATAAAAATATTTTTTCTCAAATTGTAAACTTAATATTAACAACATAATCATTTCTATCTATATTTAAATCATGCATCTTATTATTAATAAATTTTGCTATTTTATACCTATGATCTTTTTTTGCATTAAGAACTTTATCAAAAGTTTCTCATTGTTTTGTACTTGCTGGATCAGTATCTGTATGAATTTTTTTAATCATTCTTTAGCTTCTTTTCTATTATCAATTAAAACTACATCTATTTCTCTATTTTCATTAACTGTTTTTTGAAAATTTAAAATTTTATCTTTATTTTTATAAAAAAAATCCAACATATTTTGATTTTGGATTTTTTTAATTTGATTTTCATTCATTAATAAAAATTTTAAACATGCAATTCTTCGGTTTCCATCTACTACTATATATTCGTTATTTTCAAAAACCACCCCAATACGTATAAATGGATTCATACTATTTTCTTCAAATATACTTTTAGCTAATGCAAACATAGATTTTTCTAATTCATTAAATAATAAATTAAACATATCCTCTTTTTGTTTTTCAGTATAACTTTCAAATCTTGGATTTTTTTTATCTAACTTTAAATCCATTATCTTTAAAGTTTTTTTTATATATTTTTTCATATCTCTTAAAATTTTAATAATATTAATTTAATTTTAAATAAAAAAATAAAAAAATAATTATTTTTTTTCTATTTTTTTTTGTAAATTTATCAATTAATTTGTTTTTATATTAAATTTATTAAGAATTTTTAATTATTCTTTCAAATATCTTTTTAAAATTTTCTTTTGTTTTTTTATTAAAATTAAATTTTTGTTTTTTATTTTTAATAAAATTAAAAAAATTAAAATAAAAAAATGTATTTTTATTTTCACTAATTTTCATTCCATCAAATTCATCATCAACAAATAAATTTTGTGTTTCAACTTTATCTTCAATTAATTTATCAGGTCATTGATTATACAAATTTACAAAAAAAACATGTTTATTTCCTTTATTATCAAAATAATTTTTATTAATGTTATTTAATCCTTGATTACCTTGTTTATCATAATCAAAAATAAAAAATGGTATTTTTTTATTAAGTGAAAAAGATAAATTTATTAAAGTATTTTTTCTTTCAGTTGCAGAACCCATAAATACAAAGTTAATTTCTTTTAATTTATTAATATCTAAAATTTTTTCATTAATAAAATATTCTTTCATTGTATTAAAAAGAAAAAAATCATGTAAACCCTCAACAAAAACATGTATACCATTTGATAAATTTAAAAAACTTTTCTTATCAATACCTAAAATCTCTAAAAATGGTAATATACCAATTTTTTTCTCATCTTCATTTCTAAAAAATGGTGAACTAATTAATATAGTTCCTTTTTCATAGTCATCTTTAAGAACAAGATCAACATTTAACATATTATCTAAATTTATAAAAAATGGATTATGTGTTGAAACTATAATTTTTATATTTTTGTTTTGATCAGTAAATTTTATTAAATATTTTTTTAAATCCATTATAGCTTCAGCATGCAAAAAATCACCAGGTTCATCTAATAATATAATACTTAAATCTTTATTATCAATATTTTCATTTTTTATTTTTTCAAAAAATAAAAGTAAGGAAATATATTTTTTCATTCCATCACTTCTATAATTTAAATTTCTAAATATTTCAGAATCTTTATCTGCAGCATCAATCATAAAACAATCATTACAAATATCAACCTTAAACTTTATTGAATTTGTAGCTCAAAAATCTTTTGAAAATGATTCAATTTTATAGTTTAAATCTTTTGAAATTTTATGTTTTTCATCTTTAAATTCATTTGTATCATAATTATTATTAATAAAAATTTTAATACTATTTTCAGTTTGTCCCAACAAACTTCAAAAACTTAAAAAAAGTTTATCATTCAATGCATCTTTGAACAAATATTTATTTTTTACAATTTCTAATTTATCATATTTATATATTTTTGGTTTTTTTTCATTTAATATTTTTAATTTATTAATAATTTTTTCTGAATGATTAAAATCTTTTTTAATTTCTTTAATAAATTTTTCTTTTAATTTATTTTGATCATTATTTAAATTTAAAACATTATATTTTTCTTTAATAAAATCATCTAAATCATTATTAGAAAGAAAATATTTAAAATCTTCAACATTTCAATTATAATATTTTATTTTACCCAAATCATCTTTGAATTCATATTGTATAAATCAATTAAAAATCTTTTTTATATTTTCATAAAAAACATTTAATTTATCAAAATTTAAATCTATTTTTTTTAATTTAAAAAAATTTTTTTCATATGAATTTAATATCAAATTATCACTTAATAAATAATTTGAATTAATATCTATTATTCTTTGTAATTGATTTATTTTATCTATTTTAAAGTTATATTGAATTTCAAAATCCTCATTTTTTATATGAAAATTTTTATCTTTTTTATTTAATTTCTTATTATTAATTTCAAATATAGCATCTAATATATTTGATTTACCTACTTCATTTTTTCCAATTAAATATTGAATATTATTTTTAATACAATAGTTTAGTTCTCTTATTGATTTATAATTTTTAATTTTAAATTCAATATAATTATTTTTATTATTCATATAATTCTTTAAATGTTTTATTTTCTTTTGTTTTTCAAGTTACTTTACCATTAGTAGATCTATTTGTAAAAAATTCTGCTGCACCACTTAAAGATTTAAAAAACATATAATCTTTTATAAAAATATATTTATCATTATTTATAAATTCAATAATATTTTCTTTTAAAAATTTTTTAATTCTTTTTTGATTTCTATTAAAAACTAATTTTGTATTTATTGTTAAATTTTCATAATTATCAAACTTTTTTACTCATGAACCTTTTAAAATTAAAACTTTATTTTCTTTTGTTATTCTTGATTTAGCATATGCTTTATTTTTATGATTTAAATAAAAAATTTCTGGTAAATATTCAAGTGAATCTAATTTTTTAATATTGTTGTTATTTAAAAAATTATTATTTTCCAATTTTTCTAAGTTATTAACTTTTCAATTTATTTTAAAATTAACATTGTAATATGTTGTATATCCAAAAAAAACTGTTGTTGCAATAGTTGGTTTATCAAATATATAATCTTGTTTAAAAATATAATTATTATTTTCTAAAAATATAATTTTATTTTTTATTAGTTTTTCAAATACTTCTTTTTTTCTTTTTAAGCAATTTAAAATTCATATTGATCATTTAGGATGGTTTTTTGCTTTAATAAATATTTTTTTATATTTATCATTTGAATATAATTCTTTTGAAAAATAACTATCTTTAAAAATTTTTACTCTTTTTAAATCATCATATAAAAAAGCTTTTGCACATATTTTTTGACCATTAATATTTTTATTTAAATAATAAATTGATGATTCTAATTTTTTAGAATCATCATAATGATTATTATTATTATTATTATTATTATTATTATTATTATTATTATTATTATTTTTGTTGTTGTTGTTGTTTTTATTATTTATTTTTTTATTTTTTTGTTTTATTTTGTGTTCTTTATCATTTTGTTCTTCAAATATATTGTATGGTATTACAGAAGAAATTAAATTTTTTATTGTTTCAAAATTACTTTTTAATTCATATTTTTCATATTCATGTAATGTAGAATTTAAATTAATTTGTTTATTTTCAATTTTAAATAAAATATTTGGTTTACTCAACTCTTTATTTAATAAACTTTCATAATATTTTCGCTTATCTGTATTTTTTAATTGATTTGAAATTATTATTAAAAGATATTTATATCTTTTTCCTTTTGTGTTTATATGTTCAACAAATCTATTTTTAAAATTAAATGTTTGACCAATATACCCTTTATTAATTTCTTTATTAAAAAATATATATAAACTAAAAGATTCTTTTTTAAGTTCAGAAATTCAAAAATCTGAATTTTTTATTTTTGTAAGATCAAATCAAAACAATTTATATTCACCAAAAATTAAGTACTTATTAGTTGTGTTTTTTTCTAAAAATAATTTAAATGATTCAATTTGTGACATATCTATCTTTTTATATTGTATAATTAAATTTTATTATTTTTTTTATTTAAAAATAATAATTTTTTATATTTTGTAAAAATTAATAAATAAAAAAATATTTATAAATTTAAATAATAATTATTCATATAATTTTTTAAATGTTTTATTTTCTTTTGTTTTTCATTCTTCTTTTCCATTATTACATCTATTTATAAAAAATCCTGCAGCCCCACTTAAAGAATTAAAAAACTTATAATCTTTAATAAAAATATATTTATTATCTATAAATTTAATAATACTATCATTTAAAAGTTTTTTAATTCATTTTTGATTTCTATTAATAACTTTTTTTGTATTAATACTTAAAATTTCAAAATTATATTTTTTTTTAAATCATGATCCCTTTAAAATTAAAACTTTATTTTCAGTTGTTATTCTTGATGTAGCATATGCTTTATCCTTGTAATTTAAATAAAATAATTCTGGTAAATATTCTTCTATATTTGATTCTTTATTATTATTTTTATTTAAAAAATTATTTCTTTTTTTAACTTTTGTATTAATAAAAAATTCGATTGGATTTTCAATTTGTTTGTCTTTTCATCTTTTAAATCCATTTATTTCATTTTTTGAATTACCAAAAATAAATTTTGCAGCTATAGAACATGTATTAAATAAAACATCTTCTTTAAAATAATATCTATTATTATTAAAATCTTTAATTATTGAATTATTATTTAAATATTGATTTAATAATTTAAAATTTTCATCACTTTTTTCAATATTTTCATAATTTTTAAAACCAGTTCAACTACCATTTAAAATTAAAAATTTAAAATCTTTTCTTAATTTACCTATTGCATAAAAATAATCATTTTGTTGATCATTAAAACCTTTAAATATAAAAATATTTTTTAAAAATTCTTTGTTATTAAATTCTTTTTTTTCTTCAAAATTTTTTATAATTTCAGATTCTTTTAATTGATTTTTATTATCTTCTTTTTCATTAAAATCTTTTTGAAAATCACTATTAAATAAACAATATGGAAATATAGATGAAATTAAAGATTTTATTATTTTAAAATTATTATTTAATTCATTTTTTATATATTTATTAAAATTAAATAATATATTTGTTTCTTTGTTTTTTGATGAAAGAAAATTATAATTTGATTTATTAAATTCATTTTTTAATAAACTTTTGTGATATTTTCTTTTATATTTATTTTTATAATCTTTTGAAACAATTATTAAAACATATCTTTGTAATTTGTTATATTTTGTACTATTATTAGATCATAATTTATAAAAATTAAATGTTTCATCAATATAAAATGGTCTAATATTTTTATCAAATAATATATATAAACAATAAGATTCGACTTTAATATTTTTTCAAAATTTTGAACTATTTATTTTTTTAATATCAAATCAATATAATTTATAATTATTTTTTTCTAAAAATTTATTTTTTGTATTTCTTTCTTTAAATAATATAAATGTTTCAATTTTTAACATGTTTATATTATTTATTTTAATATTTTTATTTTTTTATACTTTAAAAAATCATATAATTCATTAAAATTATTAATTGGTTCAAAAAATACATTTTTTAAACCATATTCTGGATAATTTGTTCATCTATGTGTATCTGAAAAATGTACTATTTTATCTTTATAAATATCATTTGTTAATTTCATAAATTTTTTATGATTTGAATTATTTAAATTTGTAGATTCAATAATAAAAATCTTATCTAAATTATCTTTTAATGTTTCATATCTACAATTATTATGACTTTTTCCAATATGAGGTATATAAATAGGATTAAATTTATCAAAATTTTTTATAACTTCTTCAAATGAACTAAAAAAATTAGATGATCTTAATTTTAATATTTTTTCAATTTCTTTTAATTTTTCATCACTTAATTTATCTGAAAAATTTAATATCATATCTTGTTCATAACCATCTTTTTTAATTATTATTTCAATACCTGGAATTAATATTGTATCTACTTGTTTAGCAACTTCTTTTCATTCTTTATAAAAATTAAAATCAAATGTATTTTTATCTGTAAAAGATGCAAATTTTACTTTTTCTTTCTTTCAACCATTTAAAACATCTACTTTTAAAAAACTAATTTTATCTCCATTTTTTTTAGATAAATCTGTTTGACTATGTAAATCAATTTTAAAACTTTTCATTTTATGTTCCTTTCAATATAAATTAAAGTATTTTACTCTTTTTTTTATATTTTATTTTTTTTTATTATTTAAAAATTGAATCATTTCAAGATTCAATAAATTCGTTAAATAAATCTTTTACATAATTAATAAATTTATCATCTTTATTTGTATTTTCATCAAAAATTAAATATACTTTTTCATTTTCATTTACTTCTAATAAATCAAATAAAAATTTTGAAATCTTTTCTGAAGTTACATCTTTATCAAAAATTACTTTTTTATTAATTTGTATACATTCAACAATTGTTTTTGGATTCTCTTTAGAATATTCTTTATCTTTTCTTATTAAAATTTCCATTATATTTATTTCCTATTTTATTTATTTTTAAATACTTTATTAAATCTATTTTTTAAAGCTTCTTTACCACCTTCAAGATAATGAACAAGTTTTGTATTTTCTAAATTTTGCATTTCATAATCAATACTTGTATTAAAATATTGATTTTTATTGAAATTATTATTATTTTTATCAAGTTTATCAAGTTGACATACAATAACATTTTCAACATTTGTATTTATTCCAATATTTGCATTATGAGTTACAATAAAAATTTGTTTATCTTTTGATAAATCATTTAATTTATTAATAATATTATTTTGAATTGAATGATTATCTAAATTATCTTCTAATTGATCAAGAAAAATTACACTGTAATTTTTCATTTTATTTAATTTTTCTTCAATACCTAAAATACTTCTTTCACCTAAAGACATTTCAGAATATTTTTGATTGTTTTTACTTAAAAGTTCAACAAAATCAATTAATGACTTTGATTGATTAATATTATTAAATTCATCAATTACTTTTTTTACTAAAAAATCTAAATCTATTTTTTCTTTTTTATTTAAATTAAGAAAATCTTTTTTATAATTGTTTTTAACTCAATCTAATCATTTATCAGTTTTAGTTGGTTTTGAAATACAAGATCTTAATATTTTTTCAATTAATTCATGTTTATTAATATTTATATTTTTATCAATTGATAAATTAAAATTTTTAATTTCCTTTGATTCAATTGTTTTTTTTAATAAAATATTAGATAAGCTTTCTTTTTTTAAATTATTAAATAATTTTTTAACTTTTAATAATTGATTAGTAAATTCTTTTAATTTTTCTTTTGAATTTGTAATATCAGTATTTAATCTTATATTTAATTCCTTAGAATTTTTAATTTTATTTTCAATACCATTAATTGAATTATTATAAAATTTAAGTATTTTATTATTATATTTTTCAAATTTAACTTTATATTTTTCAATTTCATTAATAATTTTTAAGTTTAATTCATTTAATTCATTTAAATTTATATTTAATTTATTATTAAAAAAATTATATTTTTCATCATTTATACAAATTAATTGTTTCAAACTTTTTTGACTACTTTTAATTAATTTAATAGTTTCTTTTGAATTATAAAATATATCTTTTTCTATTTTGACTGGTTTTTTTAATAATATTTCTTTTAATTGTTTAATTAATTTATTTTCTTGAAATTTTTTAAATTCAAAAAACATTTCTTTTCAATTAATATTATTTAAATCATTAAAAATATCAGGTATTTTTTTAAATTCTTTTATTGTTTCATTAAAAATTTTTAATACAACTTCTAAATTATTTTTAAGAATTTCATTTAAAAATTCTTTTCTTTCTTTTTCAATATTTGGTATTTTATGTAATTCAGTTTTTACAGTATCACTTTGTTTTAAAAAATCATCTATATCTGATCTTTTATCATTTCATAAATATTCACTATCTGATAATTGTAAAAGAATATCAGAATTTGATCATTTAATTTTTAAATCTAAAATATCAAATTTTTTTAATGCTTTAACTATTTCATTAATTTTTTTATTATTTGTTAACATTCATAATAATTTTAATAAGATTGATTTACCGCCACCTTTTGGTCCAATAATTACATTAATTCCAGGTTTAAAATCTAATTCTTTTTCAAAAGTATTTTCTGTATAAATTAATTTTTCTATATATTGTGTCATACAAAATAAGTTTATACTTTAATTATAATATTACTATTTTTAAAAAAAAGAGTTTATTTAATTTTTAAATTTAAATAAACTCTATATATTATTTTTTTAAAAAAAATGAAAACATTTTTTTTATTTTAATTTTAAAAAATCTTTTTTGTTTTTATGTTCTCTTTCAATTGATGCAAATTTTCTTCTATCTTCTAATCTTTTAAATATTTTAATTAAAACTTCTATTTCTTCATTAGAATTAAAATATTCTGTAATATATGCAATTAATTCACCTTCTTCTCCAAAATCTTTAGAAGTATTATTAAAATTTTTTACTTCATTTAATAAACCTATCATTTTTTTTATTAATAATGTATTATTCATATTTTTTTATATTAATTTCCCTTATCTTATTTAATTTATTTAAAAACTTAAATTAAAGTCTTCATATTTATAATTATTTTTAATTAAATAAAAACTTCCATTTAATCTTTTTTTAAAAACTCTAATTCTGTTTTCATTTGTTTTTTTTACTATTTGTAATGAACCATAAAAATATCTTTTATTGTCAACACCTTGTGATAATAAATTTTCATCTGCAAATATAATGTCTTTATTTTTTTTAATATAATTTAAAATATCATTAAAATTATTTTCATCATATTGACCATTTAAAATCTTTTCTAAAATTTTATTTTCTTTTATTGTTTCTATATTTTTATTTTTAATATAATTAATTTCATTTGTTTTATTATTAATATTTAAATTTAATTTTTTTTGTTTAAGAATTAAATTATTATTTTCTATTACAAAAATAATAAATAAAACAAAAAAAACTAAAAATAAAAAAGAAACAATAAAACAAGAAACTTTTTTAAAATTTATTTTTTTAAATTTAGATTTTTTTAAAAACTCTTTATATGTATTCATATTCTTTTTAACAATATTATATGTTTTTTTTTATTTTTTTTCTTTTTTTTATTTTTGATATAAAATAATGTTGATACTTTAAAGTTTAAAATATTAAATTAAAAATTTTTATTTCATTTCTCAATCGCTTTAAAGTATCCTTTTTAAAAAATTACTTATATTAATTTAATTTAATGATTCTTTTATTTTTTTGATATTATAAAAATAATTAAAAAAAATAAATGATAAATAAAATATATAAATTAGAAAATATTGCAAAAATTAACAATGGTAAAACACCATCTACAAAAAATAAAAGCTTATGAAAAAATGAAATACCATTTTTTCAACCAAACAATATATTATGTCAAAAAACAAATAGATTTATAACAAAAAAGAAAAACTTTGTAAAAAGAAAAGGAACAACACTTATATCAACTACTACTACAATTGAAAATATAGGAATTTTAAATCAAGAATCTTGATTTAACCAACAAATAACTTCAATTAAACCAAATAATAAATTTTTATTAGATAAATACTTATTCTTATTATTTCTTAACAAATATTAACAAAATTAAAAATATAAAGGTAATAGATCTATTTTTACAATAATTTCAATAAAAAATATTTAAAATTAAAAAAAATATAAATATTACAACAGGACCATTAACAAACATAACTGATTAAAAACAAGTAAACATAGATTTATCATTTTTATAGAAAAACAACAAAAAACAATAGATATTATTGAATCATTAGAACTTAAGTTTAAAAACATAAAAGAAAATATTAAAAATTTGGAAAAAAAATTAATTTTATTAAAAAAAATAAAACATAATTTATTAATAAAATATACTAAAAATTTAAATAATAAAACATATAAATTAAAAGATCTTTTTGAAATAAAATTAGGAAATTCTAAATTAACTAAAAATTATATAAAAGAAAATCAAGGTATATATCCTGTATATTCATCACAAACTTCAAATAATGGAGAAATTGGAAAAATAAATACATATGAATATGATGGTGAATATTTAACTTGAACAAAAGATGGTGTTTTTGCTGGAACAATTTTTTATAGAAATGACAAATTTAATGCTACTGGACATTGTGGATTATTAAAATTAAAAAATATTTTTTTAAATAAAATAAATATTAATTTTGTTTTTTTTTATTTAAAAAAAGAATTAAAGAAATATGCAATAAAAAATTCAACAATGATATCTTTATCTAAAGATACTATTGGAAATATAGAAATAAATGTACCATCTTTTGAAGAACAAAAAAGAATAATTAAAATTATTGAAATTTTATATAAAAAAATTAATTTTATTGAAGAAAAAATTAATTTTATAATTGATAATAAAAAAATAAATTTAATTAAAAATTCTTTATATTCAATATATTTTAATAATTAAAAAAATTTAAATAAATATTTTTATATTAATAAATTATAAAATTATTTGTGAATAAATATAATTTTTAATTTTATTTATATTTTTAAATTCTATTTTATTTAAAAATTTTTCTATTTTTTCTATTTTTTCTATTTTTTCTAATAGTTTCTTTTGTAATTTTATATCAGGAATAAAAATATTAAAATTTAAAACTTCTTTTTTATTTATAAATGGTTGACTAGTATTTTCTTTTTTTAATTTATTAAATAAATAATTTATATAAATTAAAAATCAATTTAAATCAACTTTATTATTAAATTCTTTTTTTAACTTTAAAATACCACAATTTGAAGTTGTTGAAAATTTTTTGAATACTTTTATAAAAGTTCCATAATATTTACCATGTGTTGTAAATAATATATATTCGCCATCATATTGATATTGATTTATTTTTCCAAAAATACCATTATTTTTAGTTTGTGATGAATATACAGGAAATATTCCTTTATTATTTTGAATATATTTATTTGTAATTTTATTATTGCCATTATAATTTTCAAACAAATCTTTAATCTTATATAATTTTTTATTGAAATTAATTTCATCTTTTTTAATATAAAAATCTTTAATTTTTTGAAAAATAATTGTATTTTTTAATATTTCTATTTGTTTTTTTATTTCTTTAAATTTATTTTCTAATGGTTCAATAATATCTATTATTTTTTGTTGTTCTTCTAAAGATGGTAAATTTATTCTTAATTTTTTTCAATCACTTATTTTTGTTAATGGTCTTGTTGTGTTTTCTATAATTTTTTTTCAGTCATTAAAACTTTTTAATTTAAAATATAAAAATTTTTTATTTACTATTTTTTTATTTGTCTCATATATTAAAAAAGCTGTATTAATATTTCAAACAGGAAAATTATAATAAAAAATTTTCATAGTACCAACTCTAGGCAAAGAAATTGATGAATTTTCAACTCTAAATTTTGATGTAAAACCCAAAATGCCACCTGAAGATACTAATGGTATTCTACCTTTTTTATCATTGGTATCTTTACCAGAAATAATTTTACAAATATCTCCTAATTTATATGTTTTCATAATTATTTAATGAATTATTTTTTAATTAAATTCTTTTAAAATTTCTTTTATATTTTTTTGAATTTCTTGTATATTTTTTTTAATATTTTTTAGTTCTAAAATTGCTTCTTCTTTATTTAATATTTTTTCTTCTTTAAAAAAAATATTACTTGGATCAATTTTTAAAAATATATCTTTTTCTAAAATTTTATTATTCGTTAAAATTTTATATGGTATTTTTGTATCAATTGTTTTGTTATTTCTAAAATTAAAAAATATATTTTTACAATCTTCAATAGTTTTTTTTGAAAAATATTTATCTTTTCTTTCTTTTATAATTTCATCTCTTAAATCTACAAAAATAACATTATCATTCTTTTTACTTTTATTAAAAATTCAAATACTGGAAGCAATTGGTGTATTTGAAAAAACACCTTTTGGTAATGCAATTAATCCATCAATTAAATTATCTTGGATCATTTTTTTTCTGATAAAAATTTCATCTTTTTGATTATTTACACCAGCAGCAATAGACATAACAACAGCAGCAACTCCATCTTTTTTTAAATGACTTATTATATGTTGAAAAAACATATAATTTCCTTGTTTTTCACCAAAAACAGGTTTATAAATTCACCTTTTATCATTTAATAAATTACCATATGTTTCTTTTGAAAATGGATCATTAAATGGTGGATTTGAAAGTATACAATCAAATTTTTTGTTTTCAAATAAATCTTCTGAAAATACATCTTCTGGTTTTTTACCTAAATCAAAATGCATTTCTTCTCTTAATAATAAATTCATTTTTGCAATCTTTCAAGTATTTTCATTTAATTCTTTACCAAAAAATTGTACTTTAGATAAGTCAATAATTTTATTTCTTTTTAAAAAACACAAAGACCTTAAAAGCATACCAGCAGTACCAACTGTTGGATCATAAATTTTAAGTTGATTTTTTCCAGTTAAACTACATTCTGTTATATTAACCATTAATTCAACAACAGAATGTGGTGTATAAAATTGTCCACCTCTTTTTGCATCACTTGAATATTTACCTATAAATCTTTCATATATTGCACCAAATAAATCACCAAAATTTTCTTTTGAAATATTAATATTATTTTCTAAAATTTCAATATATCCTTCAATATCATTTGATGTAACTTTGTTTTCAGATGAAAAATAATATAATTGTATGTTTTTAAAATTTATTTGAAATTTTGTTAATGATTCAAATGCTTTATCAATAATTTGCAATTTTTCATCTTTTGGTGTTTTTTTTATATTAGTTCAAAAATATTCTTTCTCTATTACTAAAAAATCTTCATTTTTTCCATATTTTAAATATTGATCATAAGTTTGTTTTTTACTATAAAAATCCATTTCTGCTTTTTCAGTAGCAAATTTTAAAAATAATAAAGATAATCAAATTTTATACAAATATTCAGAAGATCCTTTTTTAAAAATTTTTCTAGATGCATGTTCGATTTTTGAAACTTCTGATTGAAAATTATACATTTTTAATATTATTTTTTTATAAAAATATTTTTTATTAATATTTCATTTTTTTTAATTTTATTATATCTATAAACTTATTTACAACATCAAATACTTGATCATCTTTATATTCATTAAATTCTGTTTTTAAAAATTTACCCAAATCCTTTTTAATTTTAATAATTGATTTTTCTGTTTCTCATCAATCATAATTAAATACTTTTTTACAAAAAGTATTTAATTTTTTCTTTATATCATTTGAAATATCACAATTTAAAAAATCTTCAATAACACTTGTTAAAACATAAATCATTTCAGGGTATTTATCTTTTTCAAGTTCATTTAAAATTATTTCAATATCTTTTTTAAATTTTGTTTTTTCATAATAATTTGAAGAATTATATTTTTCAATAATTTTTTTTAATTTTTCTAATAAAATTTTCTTTTTTTTCTCTGAAATTTTAATTGATTTTTTAATTTTTTTAATTACTTTAATATTTATTAAATCTAAAAATTTTTGATAACTTAAATTATCTTCTGTAATATCAATTAAATCAAAAATACTTTTTTTGTCTATATAAATAAAAATTTCTTTATCTAAATAAATATCATTTAATATTTCTTTTAATTCATTACTATTTAATGTAAGTAATGTTTTTTCATAATCATTTTTATTTAAAATATTTAAAAATAAAATAGATAAATAACATGCACCTTTATTTACATTTTTATCTGTTCAAAAAATATTAGAAGAAATAGATTTTATTTCTTTTAAATATTTTTTTAAATTTTCATTATTTTGATATTTATTACTTAAAATAATTTCATTAATTTTAAAGCTAATGTTTTTATATTTTGATAATTTATATAATTTTCAAAAATCAATTTCATATTTTTTTTTAATTTTTTTTAATAATTCAACTATTTTTTCTTCATATAATTCAGAAATTTCAATATTTGCTTTTTCATTTAAAGTACCTTCATAATTTTCTAATGTTTCTTTTAAATTCTTTTTCAAATCAATAAATGAAATAATAGTTCCATACTCTTTATTTTTAAAATTTCTATTAACCCTACAAATAGCTTGAAAAAGATTATGTTTTTCCATATTTTTATCAAAAAACATCATTCTTAAATCTGGTACATCATAACCTGTAAGTAACTTATCACAAACAATTAAAATATTATATTTTGAATCATATTCTCTAAAATTATCAGTAACTTTTTTATTATCAACATTTTTTAAATAAGTATATGTTTCATTAATACTTTTATCTATTTGTGGTTTTGATACAATTAATTCTATTTTATTTTCAAAACTTTTATCATTAATTCTAAAATCATTTTTAAATATTTTTTTTAATTCTTTTAAATATTTAAAACCAGATTCAATACTATTTACAACTAACATAGCTTTAATATTTTTATTTAAATTAGTTTCATTTTTAAATAAATTATTATTTTGAACATAAAAATCTAAAATCATCTTAGAAATTTTTTTAACTCTATCAGGAATTATACCAATAATTTTTTTAGGAATTTCTTTTTTTTTATAATAAATTTCTTTTTTATAAGCATCTTTTTTTATATCAATTTTATTAAATATTTGTGTATATTTAATATCTACAATAACACCATCTCTTTGTGCTTGTCTCATGGTATATTTGTGAATACATTGTCCAAAATAATTAAATGTTTTTTTATCACCTTCAAAAATTGGTGTGCCAGTAAATCCAAATTTAATTGCATTTGGTAAAGACTCTTCAAGATTTTCAAAATATGTTTTTTTACTAATTGATTGTGTTTTATCATTATGAGTTCTATGTGCTTCATCTGAAATTAAAATTAAATCATCTCTTTTTGATAAATTCAAAAATTTATTAAATTTTTGAATTGTTGTTAAAAAAATACCTTTATAATTAACATTTTTTAAAACTTTCCTTAATTCTTTAGATGAAGTAAATTTTTTAATTTCAGTATTAGAAAAATGTTTTAAATCAAAAGATTTAATTCTCATTTCTAGTTGTTCTATTAAATCAATTCTATCAACATCTAAAATTATAGAAGAAGATGCAAAATCTTTAACTTGTGAAACAAATGAACAAAAAGATATTATAGTTATTGTTTTACCAGAACCTTGTGTATGTCAAATATAACCATTCTCTCTTTTTTTTAATTTTTTTATCATTTCAGTTACAGCTTCTATTTGATGTTTTTTCAAAATTATTTTAATATTTTGATGTTTTTTGAAAAAAATACCATATTTTAAATATCTAACAATATTTTTGAATCTAAAAAAATTAAAAAATTTTTCTAAATCTTGTTCTTCATCATTTAAAATTTTAAAATAATGTTCTATATCACAAGATGTATAAGAACCAACAAAAGAATGATTAAATGAATTTAATGCAACAGAAAAAATATTAAATGAAAAAAAACTAGGTAAGTTTTTGCTATAAGTATATATTTGTCCAATAGCTTTTTTTACTAATGTATTTTTATTATTAATTGATATTGATTTTAATTCAAAATTAATAACTGGGAGTCCATTTATAAACAAAACCAAATCTTGTCTATCATTTAAACTTGTTTTTACTTCTTCTGAAATTACAAAAATATTATTTTCTTCATTTTCTAAATCAATTAATTTATAATTTGGTAATTTTTCTTTTTTACTTCTATTTGTTGCAATACCATTATTTATAATATTAAAAAACACAAACTTATTATTCTTAAAAGGTTCTAGATGTTTTGTTTCAATTTGAATATATTTTATAATTTCATCAATTTCTTCATTTTCAATATTTTTATATTTTTTAATAAGAAATTTTTTTAAAAATTTTTCAGAAAATGATTGATTTAATAATTTATCATTAAAATGTTCTTCATTTCATAAATCAAATCTTTTTAAAAATTCATCTATCAATTCTCTTTGAAATTGTTTTTCGTTCATATTAATATATATTTTAAATTTTTTTATGTTTAATTTATTAATTCTTTTAAAAATTAATTTTTTTATTAATTATTTAATATTAAATTATTATTTTTAATACATTATCTTCAAAAATTTTTTAATACATAAAATAATAAAATGAATTTATAATTTGTTAAATATAATTAGATTCATCAATATAAAATGTGTAGATAAATTATTAAAAATTAACATTATATTTTTTTATAATTTTTTATTAAAATTTAAAAAATTAATTCTACATTATTTTTTATTTATAATAATTTTTTATAAATACATAATATATTTTTACAAAAATAATTTATATTTTAATTTCTATTTTTTTTAATAGTTTCTTTTGTAATTTTTATATTAAAAAATAAAAATATTAATACTTATTAAATCTATTAAAATTTCAATTATTTCTATTAAAAAAATTATTATTTTTATTATAATATCTATAATTTGAAACAATATTTTTATTATTGTATTTTTTACCAATAATATATGTTAATCTATTATTTTTTCATTTATAACTATTAACTGGATCAATAATTCTATTTCTTTTATAATTGTATTTATTATCCAAATAAATATTATTTCTTTTATATCTATAATTATTATATGGATACATACTATTTCAATTTCTTGAATAATCTGAAACTATATATTCTCTTTGTTTAAAATCAATATCATTTTTTTTATTTAAAATCAAAATAGGAATAATTACAATTAATATTGAAAAAATAATAGTTAATAATCAATAAAATTTTTTGTATCTTTTATTTTCTTTATCACATTTTTTACAAATTATAAGATCATTAAGATTATATTTTAAATTTTTTTTAAATCAAAAATTTTGAAAACAAACAAAACATTTTGTTTTAATATATTTTTGTTTTAAATTTTTATTTAAATGTTGATCATAACTTCTTTTTCTTTTTTGTAAATTAGAAAGAACTTGATAAGATTCATTTACTTCTTTAAATTTTTCAGAAGCATGTGGTTCTTTAGAAGTATCTCGATGATATTTTTTAACTAATTTATGATAATCTTTTTTAATTTGAAATTCTTTAGCATTCTTTTGAACACCTAAAATATTATAATAATTTCTTTTATTTTTAAAACTACTCATTTATTTTAAAATAAAAAATAACATTTTATTTCTAATAATTTGATTTTTTATATTTAATTTATTTATAATCTAAATTAAAGATTACTTTTTTATTTTTATATTCAAAAATAAAAAAATATTTTATATTTAATTTAATTTTATATAATTTATTTATATATTTTTTATTTTTTTAAAATAAAAAAACATAAAAATAAAATGAATAATCAAACATATAAATTAAAAGAAATTATAAATTTAAAATTTGGTAAAAGAATAACAAAATTAAAAAATTCAGGTAATAAATATCCAGTTTATGGTGGTGGTAAATCACAATTTTTAACTGATTTTTTTAATAGAGAAAATGATTTGGTTATTTCTAGATTTGCACTATCTAATATTTGTGTTAGATTTATTAGAAAAAAATTTTGATTATTGGATAGTGGTTTTACATTTGAAATTAATGAAAAAAATAATAAAAAAATAATAAAAAAATTTATTGACTATTTTTTATTAATTAATCAAAATAAAATTTTTAATTTAGCTAGAGGAACTGGACAAAAAAATTTATTACCAAACAATTTTTTAAATTTAAAAATTAATTTACCAAATTTAGATGAACAACAAAAAATAATTGATATTATTGAACCTAATGAAAAATTATTTTTAAAATATTTTAATTGTATAAGAATTAATAGTTTTGAAAATACAAGAATTGATACAAAAAAAATAATTGATATTAATAAACATATTTAATT
>NW_019774692.1:258105-406986 GCF_001039355.2 Lingula anatina | reverse complement strand
ATTAAAATATTTTAAAAATAGTTTTTCATTTGGTTCAATAATGTTTATTATTTTTTGTTGTTCTTTTAATGGTGGTAAATTTATTTCAATATTTTCTAATATTTTTTGTGTTATATAAAATCTTGTAAAACCTAATACATTTTTTATAAATTGTTTTCTAATATTATTGCTTCTAAAATAATAAGATGCATATTTAGGTAATAAAATATTATGATTGTATCTATATCTTTTTGAAAAAGCAGTAAAAACAGCATTTTCATTTAACAAATATACTGAACTTAAAGCTATTTCATCTCTTGTTTCTGATGTTGCGGTGAATAAACAATCACCATATTTTAAATTAAATCTTTTAAATTCATTTTCATTAACATCATAAGTATTAAAATTTTTATTATTTAATTTTGAATTTCTATAAATATCAACATAATTTATAAAATAAGTATTTCCTAAATTATATTTTTCTTTTTTAAATGGTGATAAACCACTTTTAAATTTACCAATTTCTTTTAATTTATAAACTTTATTATTTATCATCTTGATTTTTATTATTTTTTTCTTCTAATATTTTATTAATTGATTTTTCAACTTTTGGTTGTAATTCATTAAATTCTTTAAATAATTCTTTTAATTCATCAAAAGATTTTTTAATTTCTTCTTTTGTAGCTTCAACATCAATTTCTTCTTCTAAAATTTCAACATATTGACCAGGAACAAATGATAAATCATTTTCTTCTATTTCATCTTTTGTAACAGTTTTTGCAAATCCTTTTTCATTTATTAATTTGCCATTTTCATGTTTTTCAAAAATATCTGTTATTCTTTTAATATCTTCTTCTTTTAATTCACGTAATTTTTTAGAAACCATGTTACCTTCTAAATCTGAAGCTGAAATCATTAATATATTTTTTGTTTTTTTATTATTATTAAATATTCAAATACATGCAGGAATACCAGTAGTATAAAATAATTTATCTGGTAATTGAATTATTGCATCAACTTTATTTTGTAATAAAAAGTTTTTTCTTATTTCTTTTTCATGTTTTTGATTTGATGAAAGTGAACCATTTGCTAAAACAATTGCAGCTTTACCTGTTTCATTAAGTTTTGATAACATATGTGATAATCATGCAAAATTTGCATTACCTTTTGGTGGTAAACCTCATTTTCATCTAGGATCATCAATTAATTTTTCTTGACTTCATTTCTTTAAATTAAATGGAGGATTTGCAACAACAAAATCAAACATTTTATTTTTATGTAAATCATTTGTAAATGTATCTGCAGCATAATCACCTAAAACACAATGTCCAAATCCATCTATTACTTCTAAACCGTGTAATACAAAATTTAATTTTGCAATTTTTCAAGTTATATTATTGTATTCTTGTCCAAAAAAATGTGTTTTTGTTAAATCACCATCATGTATTTGAATATATTTTTTAGCTTGTATTAAAATACCTCCTGTTCCACATGCAGGATCATAAATCTTACATCCATATTTTATTGAATTTAATAATAATAAATTAACCATTAATTTAACTATTGATTTAGGAGTATAAAATTCACCACCAGCTTTTCCTCTATCTTTAAAAAATTTACCTAAAAAAAATTCATAAATTCTACCAATTACATCTTCTTTTCTGTCTTCAGAAAATTCAACATCAGAAAAAATTTTAACAACTTCACCTAATTTTATTTGATCTAAACCTTCACGATTATAATTTTTATTAAAAATTCCTTTTAAAACTTTATTATTTTTTTCTAATAATGTAAATGCATTATCAATAACTGCACCAATTTCTGGAGAAGATGCAAATTGTTTAATATAATTTCAATTTGATTTTTCAGGTACTTTAAAACCTTCATAAATATAATATAAATCTTCTTCACTAATTGTATTTACATCATAAATACCTTCTTTTTCAATCTTTTCAAAAGCAAATTTTGTTGTATTACTAATAAATTTAAGTGTCAAAATACCAATTATAATATGTTGATATTCTTCAGATGATAAATTACCTCTTAAAGAATTTGCAGCATTTCATAATTTATTTTCAATATCTTTTATATGAGAAATTTTATTATTATTTTCTTTATTATTCATATTTATTTTTTTATTCCTTGTAATTTTTTTAAATTTCCTTTTTTTTGTTTTGTTTTTATTTTTAACTCATTATAAAATCTTTCAACAATTAAACTAGAAACATTTTTCATATTTTCAGGTGGATAATTATATTTATTTTTTAAAACTCATTTTAATTTATATGAAAGTTTACTTCTAACTTCTAAAATACTTTTTAATTCAGAATTTTTAAATTCTTGAACTTCTTTTAATAAATCTTTAGCTATTTCTCTAATTACTTCTGAATTCTTTTGAATAAATTTATCAGATGCAACAATTTCATAAAATGGAATTAATTCAGGATTATCAACAGGTAATTTTTCATCATTTTTTCTTTTTACTTCTTTTGATAATTCAACAATCATATTTTTAATTTTTTTTATACCTTTTATATTAGAATTTTTATTATTATTTTCTTTATTATTCATATTCATTCAAATTATTCCTTACATTTTTTTTAATCAAAATTTTTTCTTTTAATTTTTAATTCATTATTAATTCTATCAACAATTAAACCAGAAACATTTTTCATATTTTCAGGTGGATAATTATATTTATTTTTTAAAACTCATTTTAATTTATATGAAAGTTTACTTCTAACTTGTAAACTACTTTCAAATTCACAACTTTTAAAACCTTTAACTTCTTTTAATAAATCTTTAGCTATTTCTCTTATTACTTCTGAATTCTTTTGAACAAATTTATCAGATGCAACAATTTCATAAAATGGAATTAATTCAGGATTATCAACAGGTAATTTTTCTTCATTTTTTCTTTTTACTTCTTTTGATAATTCAACAATCATATTTTTAATTTTTTCAATATCTTTTTCTTTATCCATTTGAAAAATAATATCTTTTAATTTTTCTGATGCTTTTTGATAATAAACTGGTCTTTTAGTTGAAATTTCTTCAATATCTAATTCTAATGATTCTAATAAAAACTTAATTGCTGTTCTAGGTTTTTTATCAAATAAATGTTTTCCTTCTTTTCAAAGTAATAAAGAAATTTCATTTAAATTACTTTTATCTAAATTTGAATCATAAATATTTACATTTGGTTTATTTGTTTTTACAGCATTAAAAACAGCTTCTTTAATTTTTTCAACAGAAAATTGAAGTTTATTATCAGTTTTAATTTCATTTGTAGTTAATAATTTTTTAATTACAATAATAATTTTTGTTAATGTTTTTTGTTTTTTTGTTAATTTAGTAAATGCAGCTTTATATAAATATTCTAATTTTCTACATAAATTTAAAAATTTGTTTTTTTCTAAATCATCTAATTTTAATAATTCTTCATTTTTTGAAATAACAAAATCATATAAATAATAACTTTTAGAAAAATCAACTATTTTTAATAAACCTTTAACATATCAATTATTAATTAATTCTAAACATTCTTGAAGTTTTTCTTTTGATCTTTGAACATCTTCTAATTCAAATTCAATTTTATCTCCATCTAATCCACCAATTGCATATGTTTGTAATGCTTTATGAAGTAATTCAGTTATACCAACATAATCAACAATTAAACCATTTCTTTTTTTTAAACTATCAGTTTCATATGTTCTATTAACTCTTGCAATTGCTTGCATTAAATTATGTTTTTTTATAATTCTATCTAAATATAATGTATCTAAATCTTGACAGTCAAAACCTGTTAATCATTTATTTACAACTATTACAAATTTATATTTTTGAGTATTTTTAAAATCTTTATCAACTTTATTTAAATCTTCATCATTTACTCTTGCATTTAACATTTCTTTAGTATCTTTGTTAGATTTTGTAATAACTAAAATAACTTTTTCTTTCAATTCAGGTCTTAATTCAATAATTTTTTTATAATATTTTAAAGCTGCTTTTCTTGAATTAGCAACAATCATTGATTTTCCGTTAAGTATTTTTTTTCTTTCATCTCAATGACTTAAAATGTGTTTTGTTTTAGATTGAATAACATCATCATCTTCAAATATTAAAGTTTTCCTAATTGCTTGTAATAATTGTTTTTGTTTAATCTCAGATATTTGAGAATTAGGTGCTAAAGTTTCTATATATTTTTTTTGTATTTCATTCATTTCATTTAAATATTTTTTATCTAAAATCAAATTTATGTTTACTATTTCATAATGAATCGGAACAGTTACACCATCATTAACAGCTTCAAACATATGATATTGATCATTATATGGACCAAACTCTTTTCTAGTATCTTTTGATAATTCACTTATTAATGGTGTACCAGTAAAACCTATAAATTTAGCATTTGGAAATGCTTTTCTTAAACATATTGCATATCCTGTTTTTTGTAATAATTTTTTTGTTTTTTCTGAAACTTTAAATTCATCTTCTGTATTTTGACTTCTATGTGCTTCATCAATTAAAATAAAAACATCATCTCTTTTTGAAAGAGTACCAGTTTCTTCAATAAATTTTTGTATAGTTGTTGTATAAATTCCAAAATGTTCTTTATTTTTCAATTCATCTATTAATTCTTTTCTAGAATTAATAGTTTTTATATTTTCTGTTCATAAAAAATTTTTTGCATTTTTAAATCTTGTATGTATTTGTTGTTCTAATTGTTTTCTATCAGTAATTAAAATTATTGTTGATGTAGGATAATTATTAAAAATTTGTTTACATATTAAAATCATTGTTAATGATTTTCCAGATCCTTGTGTATGTCAAATAATTCCACCTTTATTTTTTTCTAATTTATCTTTATTTTTTAAATCATTTAATCTTTTAATTGTTTTTTCTGTCGCTTTTATTTGATGATTAGCAGCAATAAATTTTATATCATTTGTATCTATAAAAGAATATTTACAAATCATATCAATTATTTTTTGTTTATTAAAAAACAAACAAATATTAGATTCAAAATTATTTTCATCATTTTTAATTTTTTCATCATATTTAAATAAATTAAAATAATGAGAAAGATCTGAAGTTATACTTCCATATTTAAATTGTCATCTATTTGTTATTACATTAAATAAATTAAATTTAAATAATTCAGGAATATTTTCTTGATAATGTTTAATTTGTTCATATGCATCTTTTAAACCTTCTCTTGCAACTTCAGATTTTATTTCAATTACAATAATTGGTAATCCATTTATAAATAAAACCATATCTAATCTTTTTAAATTTTTACCATCAGAAACTTCTAATTGTCTAATTAATTGAAAAGAATTTTTATCTATGTTTTTAAAATCTATTAAATTAATATTAATTCATTTTTTATAAATATCATCATAAACTTTAACAGAATTTAATAGTAAATTTCAAAATTGTTTATTCATTTCTATTAAACTATTTGATGTAATACTTTTTAATTTTGATAATACTTTATTTGCAATTGATAAATCAATATTTTTATTAATTTTTAATAACGAATCAATTAATAATCTTTCATTTAAAACATATGTATAATCTATTCTTCTAATTTCATCTTGATTTATAGAAACTCAACCAATTTTATTTAATTCTAATTCTATTTTTTTTTCTAAATATTCTTCTTTTATAGAAAAATTTATTTTAATATTTTCCATTTGTTTTTATTTTTATTTTATATTTTTTTTAAAAAAATAAAAAATAAAAGAATAAAAAAATAAAAGAATAAAATATCTATTCAAATTTAAAATAAATATATGGATGAAAATTTAATACAAATTCAATTAGAAAAAATTATAAAAAATACAAATTTTTCATATAAAGAATCAAAAAAATTTTTAAAAATTTGTAAACAAAAAATCAAAAAAACTAAAAACAGAAAGAATTGTTTAAATAATAATTGTAATGGTAAATTTTCATCTTTTTTTATAAATTTTTTAAATAAAGAATATTTTGTTACTTTATGTAATAAATTATGTTTACCAATTACTATTAGTATTGCTAAAAAACAAACATATCAAATTAAAACAAAATCAAAACAAGAAATTGAATATTTAAAATTTATAAAACAAAATGATTATTTTATAGATAATTTAAATAAAAATCAAATTAAACAAATAGATTATATTATTGAAATATTATCAAATAATTTTTTAATTGAAAAAAGATATTTTAAAAATTTAGATAAAGAAACAAAAGAAACAAAACCAGGAAAAGATATTAAGTTATTTTTTCCAGGAAAAAAAGAAATATTTTTTGAAGTATTTTCAACATTTGATGGAAATAATATAACATATGACACATTTCAAAATATAAAAGAAAATGTTGAAAATAAATTAAAAAATATAAAAAATTAAATTTAGATAAAAATATAAATTTAATCATTTTTAATATGATTCATGAATTTGATAAACAAGAATATTATAAAACAAAAAATGAATCTTTTCATATAGTAAAACACATAAATAATTTATATAAAACTAAAGAAGAAATATTAAATAAAATTGAAATATTTTTTAAAAATAAAAAAGAATTTAATAATGTAATATATATATTACAAATAAATTTTCTAATATTTACAACATAGAAATTCATTTATTAAAAATTAATATTAATTTTGCATTTCAAAAATTTATAGATTTATCAAAATGAACTTGAAATATAAAAGATATAAATATATTTTTTATTTGAATTATTAAAAATAAAATACCTTATAAAATTGAAAATGAAAAAATTATTATTCATAACTTTTATTTTGATTTATTTAAAAATTCTATTTTTTAAATAATTTATTTATTTTTAAATTCATTATAAAAAACTCTTCAATAACAACAAAAATTATCGTTTATATTTTTTTATTATTTATTTTAAGTTTATTACAACATTTGTTTATTTTATAATGTTCAAAATTTAAATTAATTAAATCTGTTGTTTTTAATAAATTTTTTTTATTTTTTTTAATAAATTCTTCAAAATTATCAAAAATTATTTTTTCATCATTAATATCTAAAAAATTATTTTTATAAATTAATTTTGAAATAAAATTTTCATATTTAATTATTAAATAATTTTTAAAATATAAAATTGACTCTTTCCATGGAAAAATTAATGGATAATGCTTTTTTATATCGATTAAAATTGTATTCATTTTTTTAAAAAAATGAATTTCATATTTTTCTCTATTTTCTTTAATTTTTTTAAAAATAATTTTATCTATTTCACCTCTTTGTAATTTTTGTTTTATTTTAAGAGAATAAATAGTATTAAATGGACAAAGATATATCAAATCATTTTCAACTTTGAAAATTAAACAAAAATGATCTTTATTATTATCTTTTGTATATTTATTATTGAATGGAATAACTATTTTAATAAGATCACCAGGTCTAATTTCCATCTTTAATTTTTAAAAATATCTTTAAATTTATCTTTTCAATTAATTCATAAATTAAAATATTCATCTTTATATTTAAACATTTCTAATTCTTTTGATTCTTTTTTATATTTTGATTTATATAATGTTTTTGTTTTTTCAATTCATGCTGGATCTAAATGTGAAATATTAATTAATCTTGAAATTGGAATATCTTTAAATAAATCAATAAATTTTTTCAAAAACTTTGATTTTATAATATGTTTGTTTTCAAAATCTTTTATATCTTTTTCAGTAATTTTTTGATTAATTAAAGAATTATATTTTTTTAAAACACTTAAAACAACACCACCATTTATAAAACAAATTACCTTTTCATCAAATAATTTTTCTTTTTTAAAAGCTATATAAATCATTTGTGCAATATGTAAATATTTATTTAAAATAACATTACCAACTTGTGGTAAATTTTTAATTATTTGTTCTTCTTTTTGTTTTTTAAATTCATTAAACTCAATACTAAAATTTAATTTTTTAATTTGAGGATCTAAATATATTAAATATTTACAAATTTGATTTATCATTTTATTTGCTCACTTCTTTTTAAAAAATTTAATAAATTATATTTAAAATAAAAAAATATAAACTTTAATATTTTTGATGTTTAACCTATACATTTTTATAATATAGTGTTTTTATCAAATTATATTAATTATTAATTTTATATAATTTTTATTATTCTTAATATTATATTTTTTAATATTTATTTTTTTATTTTTTATGAAAAAAACAATATAATTATTTATGTATTAAATGATACAAGGAGAAAAAATGAATAAAAAATTATATATATATTATTAGCTTTAAGTTTATTAATTGGTTTAATTAGTTTAATTATTGGATCAATTTCTTTTTATAAATTAAATAAATTTATATATTTAAATAAAAAACAACAGAAATTACTTTAAATAAAAATTTAAATCAAATAGAAAAATTAAAAAAAGTAAAAGAAGTTTCTAAAGAATTAATTGATTTTTATGGAATTGATAAAAATAAAATAAATGTTTCTATTTTTGAAAATTAATAAAAATAAATATTTATTATATTAATTTAATAATTTATCTTTTATTAATAAAATTTAAGTAATAAAATAATTAAAAATGATCAAAAATAATAAAAATAAAATTTTAAATGAATTTTTAAATAAAAAAAGAATTGAAAAAATTATTAAAAATCAATTAAAAAATCAATTTGTAATTAATGTTTTAAAAAAATTATCTAAAAAATAATTATAGATAATATTTGTTTTTTAATCTTTATTTTTCAAAAATTTTATAATTTTTAATAAATTAATTAATATAAAAATTTTTTTTATTAATATTTTTTAATTTATATGTTTTTAATATTTTTTATTTAAAAATTTTAAAATATATTATATAATTACTTAAATGCAAAAAATCAATTAACTTTTTAAAAACAAAAAAATAAAATTAATTGATTTTTTTATTTAAAATAATAAATAAAATTTTTTAGACTAGTTTATTTTATTATTTTTTTCTATAATATGGATTAATTCATTTTCCATTTCTAACGTGTCCTTTAACTCTTGTTAATGGACCATTAAGATTATTTAAAATAAAATTTTTCATTTAAAATACTCCTATTAATTCTTATAAATAATAATTCAATTTTTATAATTGTTTTTATTGAAATTATTATTTACTTGTATTATAAATCTTTTAAATTAATATAGATAAAAAAAATGTTTTTTAATAGTTTAATATTAATGAGTAACAAAATTACTTAATTTTAAGATTTTTTAATACTTTATTTAGATAATTTAAACATATTACAAACTTTAAAATATAAAAATTAAAAAATTATCTAAAAAATAATTATAGATAATATTCATTTTTTAACTTCTTTATATTCTTTTAAATTAAAATCAGAACAATCTTTGTTTTCAAAATTTTTAACAAAATCTTGACATTTTTGATAATGTTTATTTTCTTTATCTTCTTTATATCTATATCCAAATATTATTAAAGAACTATAAAGCGTTAATATTGCAAGTCTTTTATTTCCATTAAATAAATAATGTTTTGTTAAAATTCTTAAAAATACTTGTGTAATAAAATCAAATGTAGATAAATTTTTAGAATATAAAAATCTTTGAAAAATAGATAAAATCATATGTTTTAAACTATTTTTATAAATTTCATTTCCTATTTTTAATTTCTCTTTTTCAAATAACTTTTTTAAATAATTAAAATTAATTAAAACAACATTTTCATAAAAAAGATTTGCCAATTTTTCATTTAAAGAATCTAATAAAATTAAATTTAATTTTATTTTATTTATATCAAAATCTTTAAAAGAAAATAATATTTTTAAATCTTCTTCTTTATTAAAACTTCATATTATTTTTTTTTGATCCAAAAAATTATTCATTTTTTTTCTTTTTTGTTAAATTAATAATTTATATTACTTAATTTCAATAACTTCTTTTATTTCTTTATTATTAAATATTTATCATCTAATTTTATTTATGATAAATTTGAAAATAATGTATGTGTTTCATTTTGTGCAATTCATCTTAATTTAGTTAATTCTTCTTGGTAATTAACCCCTCACTCAAGGTATTTTAATAAATCAAAAAAGAACAGACCACTTATTTTTATTCTTTTTTCTTATCCTTTTGAGTTTTAACAGATTTCTTTAATAATTTTTCAAATACATTTGGATTTTGGGATTAATTCTTATTGTGTTTTATGTGTATTATACCTTTTATGAATTTATTCTCATCAACAATAACATCTTTAATAAAATTTTCCATATATTCTCAATCTGGATTATTATCTTTTGCTGGCAACAGTATTATAGTTTCTGCTAACTTGGTAGCTCTACCTCTACCGAATGACCATTTAGGTCTTTCTAAATCCAATATTGTTACTAAAAATAATGCATTGTACTTATTTAAATTTTTGTTATACCCTAATGTATTAGATGTTGTTTGAATAGTTTCTTTTTCAAAATAATTTTGAAAACCATTACTTCCAGCACCTTGACATATAAATGAAATTGCATTTCCTTTAGAAATTAATTTTTCATTATATGCAACTAATTTCATAAATCCATTCTCTGATTTCTTTGCACCAACATAAACAACATCCTTACCTTCTTCCAAATCCGGAGCATTAGAACACTTTCCCTTCTCAAAAGTAAAAATATCATCTAGTTTAAATTTTTGTCATTTTTCAATCCCTTTAATCATCATAATCTCCAGTTTTTATTAAATATGATACAAAATTTCTATATGTCTCTCTAAAAGAATCTTTATTAAGTTTGGAGTAATCAGTATCCATATAAGCCTCGGCCAATCATTCATCTTTATAACCTACTTTTCTTTTAACACTAAAATTTGGTTTCTCATCAAGATTGTCATATGTTTGAATTCACTTATCTTTAGTGATTTTTCAACTAAATTTTTCTATTCTTCCTAAGTTTTTTTTCTTTCTAAAACCATCATTTTTATAGTACCCAAAAAAAGTATTTTTAGAACTATCATGGGGGATACCTAGTTCAAATAACATTATGCAAGAATTTACATTTGCTCCAGGATGAAAAATATCATCAGGTAATGTAAATACTGCCTTTAAAGTATGATTTTCAAGCATTTTTTTTTTATATAATTCAACTTTTGAATCTGATCCGATGGCACATTGTAATGGTAGAATAGTTGCAAGCATACCATTGTTAACAAAATTTGCAGTTTGTTCCACGAAATATAATCCTTTTGTGGCATCAACTCCATTTTTTGTTGTTGGACAGTCTTTAGGCATTTTTTTTCCATTGAAAGGTGGATTCATTAAAACAACATTTATTTTATTTTTTTTTATTCAATCCCTTCTGTTAAAAAGAGAGTCAAGAACTACATTAGATTTCCCATCTTCATGAATGAGCATGTTTGTTGTTGCTAATCCAAATGCTTGTTTTTCATTCTCTATACCAAATAATTGGTTAGTTTTTATACTTTTTCTTTTTTTTAAATCTTTACCTGCTTTAATTAACATTTGAGTCATAGCTTGAACTAAAAATGAACCTGAACCGCACGTTGGGTCTAGAACTTTTGAATTTTTGTTTAACTTTACTATTGAACACATGAATTCAGTAATATGAGGGGGTGTGAAAGCCTGATTCTTATCTTTTTTTCCTACATATTTATTAAATGTATTGAAAAATAAATTTAATAAATCTTCTCCCTTATCAGTTTTACTATTTATAAAAGGTTTTAATTTTTTATCAACTATTTCCAACAATTGAGTGATTTCATTTGGTTTTAAAGATTGTATATCCTGTTCTTTAATAATTTTAATTAAAATATCAGTTTTAATTTTTTTGTTTTCATCAAAATCTATTTTTGATTCCAATATTTTTTTTATACGTTCAAGTAGTTCTGATGACTTCAAATAACCATTATATTCAAGCCCATTATTAACAGCAACCAAAATACTACCCATAAATTGAGATCTTCACCTCTCCTTAATGCCAAATTTATTCATTAATATATTCAAAGAATTTGTTGCTTTAAGAACTGCTGATCTATTATTAATTCTTTTTTCATATAAATCAACATAGTAAGAGAATGGATTAATTGTAATTTCACTTTCCAATTCCTCATCATCTTTTCAAACTTTTGTAATTTCAGTTTCAGTATCATGTAAAATTGCTATTATTTTATTTTTTGGTTTATATTTTTTTTCATGAGAAACATATACCATAAGCTGATTAATATCTTCTTCCGAAAATAATTTTCTACGAAATTTTGTTTCAATCAAAATTGAATAACCAGACTCTTCGAATCTTAGGTCTAAAAATTTATGTTTTTTATTTTTTATTTGTTGCCCTAAAACTTTTGAATATGAAAATTCTCCATTTTCTATGTTTTCTTTATGAAAATCATAGCCAACTTTGTTTATTATTGCTTTTCTTTTCATTATATTCTCTCTAACAATTCTTTAAATATAATTTTTTCTTTTTTGTTTTGTCTGAACACAAACTCATTTATGTAGCTTTATATCCATTTTTTACTCAATCCAATATAAGAATCTTTAATGCCTTTTTTGAATACACTTCAAAAGTTCTAAATTCCATTAGTTGATATATTTAATTTTACATTATCTATTGTATCTTGTTTTTTATATTCTATTTTTGAGTGATTAATTTTTTTATGTAATCAATATACTAATTAGTAATCCAAACAAATTTTCATTAAGTTTCAGACCATTACTAAATGCAATAACTCAAAAACTAATGTTAAAAATTCAAAAACTAATGTTAAAAATTTTGATGCAATAAAAAATTTCAGGCCATTACTAAATGCAATAGTTCAAAAACGTCAAATATATTTTAATATTAATTTATTCTTTATTTAGTAACAAGTGTTAATAAATAAATTATTAAAATAAAAAATAAAATTAAATTTAATGAAAATATAATAAAAAAATATTTTTTTGTTAATCAAAAATGTGGTTTTTCATTTAATAAGTTTTTAGAGAAAAAATCATTATTTAATGTTCCTATATAAATTTCATTTTTTAAAAATAATGGATTTGGATTATTAAATTTTGTATTTAAAACATTATCTAAATCTAATTTAAATTCTTCTGGGTTTTGATATCTTTCTTCAGGATTTTTAGCTGTTGCTTTAACAACGATATTTTCCATTAATTGTGAAATTGATTTATCAAATTTTCTAACTCTAAATAATCTTTGATATAAATGTTTTTTAATCATATCTGTTGATTTAAAGCTATAAAATGGATGTTGTCCTACCAAAGCTTCATATAACATTAATCCTAATGCATAAATATCTGATTTAATTGTTGCTTTTTTACCAGCAATTACTTCAGGTGAAATATATTTTAAACTACCAGCTGCTTTAGTATTTTCTAATTTAAAATCAAAATATTTATCAAAAGCAATTCCAAAATCTAATATTTTAATTTTCTTTTTATTTAAAATCATTATATTTTCTGGTTTTATATCTCTATGAATTATATGTTGTCTTAATGTATAACTTAATGTATCTAAAATTTGACCAAAAATTTGTACAATTTTTGTTTCATTTAATGTATTTTCTTTCCCTAAATATTCTCTTAATGTTATTCCATCAACATATTCAAGAACTAAACATCATAAATTGTTAAATTTAAAATAATCATATAATTTTGCAATATTTTTATGTTTTAATTTAGCTGTTATTTTAATTTCATTTTTAAAAAAATCTTCTTTTTTTTGATTTGAAAAAATATTTTTAAATAATATTTTTAAAACACATTTTCTATTTAGTATTTGATCAAATACTAAATATACAAATGATGTACCACCAACTGAAATTTTTTTTAAAATTTCATATCTATCTTTTACTATTTTCCCTATATTTGTATCCATTATTAATTTTAGTTTATCTCAAATAAAATTATTGTAATATCATCTAATGAACCATTAAATACTGCATTTTCATAAATTAAATCTACTTTTGCATTTAATGATAATTTATCATTATCTAATAATTTTTTTAATTCTCTATTTTTTAAAAAACTATGTACACCATCACTTGTTAATATATATTGTCCTTTTAAAACATTTAATTTATAAAAATCAACATAACAATTTGATGAGTTTGAAACTGAATTACTTAAAAACTTTTTTTCTTTTACAAAAGAAAAGATTTGATCTTTATCTGTTCTAATATCATGATCATTTGTTATTTGAAATAATTTTTTAGAAAATAAAGTTTTATTTGATTTTAATTGATAAAATCTTGTATTTCCAACATGAAAAACATAAAAATTATCTTTAACTAAAATTACAAATGTTAATGTTGTAGCAATTTGTGTTTTTAAACTTATCAATCTATTTTTTATAACAATTTTTATAAGAATATCACCTCATTCATTAATTTGTCTATCAGAAAGTTCAGCAAAATTTTTATTTTTAAATGCTTCTTTAACAGTATCACATGAAATTTTAGATGCAAACTGTGATTTTTTATATGAACCTACACCATCTGCAATTGCAAATAAAATTTGATTGTATTTGTTATATTCAACAACAAATGAATCTTGATTTATATTTTTTATTTTTCCTATTACACTTTTTGTTGCAATTTTAATTTTCATTATTTTATTATTTTTTTTAAATAGTTTTTTATTTCTTTTGTTGCTTTATCTATTGTATTATTAAATACAAGTAAATCACATTGATTGTTTGAACTAATAAAATTTAATTCTTTTAATGCTTTTTTCAATCTTTTTTCTAATTGTTCTTTAGATTCTGTTCCTCTTTTTTTTAATCTTTTTTCTAATTCTTCAATATTTGGAGGAAAAATAAAAATTCAAATTGCATTTGGAATTTGTTTTTTTATTTTTAAAGCACCAATAATTTCAATTTCAAGTAAAATATTTTTATTTTTATTTACTAATTCTTTAATTTTTGCTTTTGATGTTCCATAATAATTATCAACAAATTTAGCATATTCAATAAAATCATTAGAATTTATTTTTTTTTCAAATTCACTTTCTTTTATAAATTCATAGTCTTTTCCATTAATTTCATCATTTCTTATTTTTCTTGTAGTTGTTGAAATTGAAAAAGCTAAATTTAAATCTTTATCATTAATTAAATTTTTAATAATTTGTTTTTTACCAACACCACTTGGTCCAGAAATAATTAAAATTTTAGAATCTTTAAGTTCATCTTGAATTGTTAAAGTTTTATTTTTTTTATATTTTAAAAAATAAATAAAATTTTTACCATATTTTTTTTCTAAAAATAATTCTAATTTATCAAATTTTTCAAAAGTTTTTTTTAATGGTGAAGTAAAAACAATAAAACCATTTTCATTTAAAATATCTTCATCATTTAAAATTTGTAAAGATGTAAAAAGCATTTTTTGTTCTTTATATGGTGGATCTACAAAAATTAAATCTACTTTTTTATTTAATTGTTTTAATTTAACTAAAAATTGTAAATAATTTAAATTATTAACTTCACTTTTTTTATCTTTTAGTGAATATAACAATTCTTTAATTCTTTTACAATTTAAATTGTTAATATCATTAAAATAAACATATTTTGCACCTCTTGAAAGTGTTTCTAATCCAAGATTTCCAGTACCTGCAAATAAATCTACAACAACTAAATTATTAAAATCAATTTTATTTTGTAAAATATTAAATATATTACTTTTTAAAAATGAAGAAATTGGACTAAAATTTATATCTTTGGCAACATTAATTTTTTTAAATTTATACTTTCCTGCCAAAATTCTCATAATATTATGTGATATATTAAAATAAATAATTATTTATATTATCTTATAAAATATTTGATTATTGTTATATAATTAATTAACATTTCAAATATAATAACAAAATTATAAAAATTAAACTTAATTAATTTTTTATTTATACAAAAAATTTAAAATATGATAAAAACAACAAAAATATTTGCTTTAGGTGGACTTGAAGAAGTAGGTAAAAATACATATTGTATTGAACATGATAACGAAATTATAATTATTGATGTTGGACTTAAATTTCCTAAAAAATCAATGTTAGGAGTTAATGCAATTATTCCTGATTATGCTTATTTAGAAAAAAATAAAAATAAAATTATAGGAATTTTTATAACACATGGTCATGAAGATCATATTGGTGGAATACCATATCTTTTAAATAAAATAAATATTGATAAAATTTTTGCTCCTAAACTTGCAAGTGATTTAATTAAATTAAAATTAAAAGACAAAAAATTAAAAGCAAACATAATTGAATATAATGAAAATTCAACTTTTAAATTCAATCATTTTGAATTATCTTTTTTTAATGTTACACATTCAATACCAAATTCATTTGGTATTTTTATTAAAACACCAAATGGAAATGTTGTAACTACTGGTGATTTTAAATTTGATCTTACTCCATTAGGTAATAAATCTGGATTTCAAAAAATTAGTGAAATTAGAAAAGAAGGTGTAACACTTTTACTTTCAGATTCAACAAATTCAGAATTAGAAGGTTATACATTAACTGAAACAAAAATTATAGAAAATTTAAATAATTTATTTTTAAAATCAAAAAAAAGAATTTTAGTAACAACTTTTGCTTCAAATGTTGATAGAATTTATCAAATAATTTTAAGTGCTCAAAAAATAGGTAGAAAAATTGCAATATCTGGAAGATCAATTGATAATATTATTGAAATTGTAAAAAAAAGGAAATATTTAACTCTTGATCAAAATCTTTTTGTTGAACTTGAAAATATTTATAAATTTAAACCAGAAGAAATAATTGTTTTATGTACTGGTTCACAAGGTGAAATTAATTCAGGAATAACAAAAATTGCATATAATGAACACCCTATAATTAAAGATTCTGAAAATAATATGGTTGTTTTTTCATCAAAACCAATTCCTGGAAATCGTTATAGTGTTGAATTTATAATTAATAAATTAAAAAAACAAAATATAAAAGTAGAAATAAGTTCTAAATCAAAAGAACTACATACTTCTGGACATGCAAGACAATATGAGCAAAAATTAATGATTTCATTATTACAACCAAAATATTTTATGCCTATGCATGGAGAATATAGAATGTTAAAAATTCATGGTTTAACAGCACAGTCAACTGGAATTCCAAAAAAAAATATTTTTATTTTAAAAAATGGTGATCAATTATTAATGAAAAATAACAAAATAAAACTTGGTCATTCAATAGAAGTAAATCCAATTTTTATTGGTCGTAACATAAATGATGTTTGTTCATTAGAAATATTAAGAGAAAGACAAATAATGTCAAAACATGGTATTTTGGCAATATTAATTTTAATTGATTTAAAAAATAACAAATTATTAAATATTTCTAATTTAGAAACAAAAGGAAATTTTTATTTTTGAAATGAACCAAAACTTAAAAAAAATGTAATTGATAATACTGAAACAGTAATTAGTAAATATTTTAATAAAAAAAAATATTCAAAAGAAAATCTTACAAAAATTATAATTGATAATATATCAACAATCATTTTTAAAGAAAAAAAATTAAATCCTATTATTTATCCAATAATAATTGAAAAATAAAAAATTATTCTTTATTTGCTTCTTTATCTAAAATTTTTTTTAATTCTTTTGTTTTACCTAAATGTATTAAATCTTTATTTTTTTCAAATCTTTTAAAAGCTTTTAATACTATATCATTTGCTTCTTCTTTTGAAACTCAATTGCCAATTTGTGTAATTTTATTTTCTAAATTTTTATAATTTTTAAAAAAATCAACAATTTTATTTTTAATATTTATATTTAAATCTTTATAACTTTTAATGTCTGAATTTTCAATATCTTTATCAAAAATACCAATTAATTTTGTATCCCTATCTCCATTATCTATCATTTTCAATGCACCAATAAGTCTTACAGACATGATTGAACCTGGTAAAACAGGTTTTGAACATACAACTAAAACATCTACAGGATCTCCATCAAGTTCTAATGTATTTGGAATATATCCATAATTTCCTGGATAAACATTTGAACCAAACAAAAAACGATCTACAACTAATTGACCACTTTTATGATCAAATTCATATTTAATACTTGAATCTTTTGGGATTTCAATTACAATTTCATAATTTTTCATATCTTATAAATTATATAATAAATAAACAAATGAATAAAACAAAAAAACAAAATATTTGTTTTCATAAAAAAATAAATTTTAAAATTAAAAATATTATTTTTACATCAATAATTATTGCAATTTCATTATTTTTAAATATGTTTCATATACCATTTTCTGTACATGGAATAGAATTAGAAAAAATAGAATTTGGAATCATTATTCTTTTTTCATTAATTGGAATAATTAATATTAAAATTATTTTAATTGCATCAACATTAATACCATTTTTAGATTCACTTTTACATGGACATTATTTATCAACATTTTTTATTGAAAGTATTTGTAATTTTTTAATTATTTTATTTATATTTATTTTTTATAAAATATTTTTAGATAAAAAACAACATTTTTTTAAAAATATATTTTTTTTATTTTTTTCAATTTTAACGACAATGTTAATAAGAATAATATATTATCATTTTATGATATTTTTATTTATAGAATCAAATAGTAATAATATTTTTAAATTAATACTTGATTTTAATAACAAAGAATATATTAAAATAATTATGTGATTACAAATAGTTTTTATTGTTGCTTTAATAAAATATTTTATTATCTTTTTAACAACAATATTAATAAAAAATAAACTTAAAAATATAAAATTTTATGACAATTAAAACAAATACAAGAATCAAAAAATACCAAAAATTAAGAAATCAAATTGAAAAAGATATTGTTTTTTTAAAACATAAAGAAGAAAATAAAGAACAAATTGAAAAATTAAAATCATTAATTGAAAAAATTGATAAAAAAATATTTCAAGAAAAATTATTAATTTCTGAAAATGCTTTTTTAAATCCAAAATCAATTTCAAGAATTGAAGAAGAACAAAAATTAGAAAAATTAAAATTAATTTTATCAAAAATAGAAAAACAAAATGAAAAAATTAAAGAAATAAAAATAACTAAAAATTCAAAAATTGATGATTATATTCCTAAATTAGAAAATGAAATTTTTGTATTAAATAATTTAAATTTAATAAAAATAAAAGAAAAAGAATTATTAAATAAATTTAAAAATATTCAAATTGAAAAAGAAAAAATTAAAGATAAAGCAGAAAAAATTGATGATTTTTTAATAAAAGATTTTCAATTAGAAACAGCAGTACAAGAAAATAATTTTAGAATTGAAGAACAAAAAAAAATTATTAAAAAATTAACTTTTACAAAAGAAAAAAAAACAAAATGATTATTTTTTATAAATATTTTGTTTTTAATTTTACAAATAACATGCCTAATAATAATGTTTATAATAAAAAAATAATAATAACAATTGATGGACCATCTGGTGCTGGAAAAACAAGTTGTGGAATTTTATTATCTAAAAAATTAAACTTTAAAATTTTAGATTCAGGAAAAATTTATAGATTATTTACTATATTTTTAAAAAATTTAAAAATTGATTGAAATAAATTAAATTTAGAAATTAAAAAAAATATAAAGAATTTTAATGTATTATTGAAAGATAATGTTTTTTATTTAAATAATAAAAAAATTGATGACAATAAATTAAATAATTTAAATATTGAAAAACTTACTACAAAAATAATAAATATAAAAAATGTAAGATACAAAATTAATCAAATTTGTAGAAACATTATTAAAGATAAAAATTTTATTTTAATTGGAAGAGATGCAGGAAGTGTAATTTTTCCAGAATCAGATTTTAAATTTTTTTTAGATGCTTCACATAAAATAAGAGCAGAAAGAAAAAATAAATTATTAAATAATCAAAATAAAACAATAAACTTTGATCAAGAATTAAAAGAAAGATTAAAAAAAGAAACAAAAGAAAATATTTTATTAAAAAGTTGAGATTCTTTTTATATAAAAAATGAAAATTTAACAATAGATGAAACAGTAAATAAAATATTAAAAATAATAAATCAATATTTAAAAAATATTTCATATAAAGTTGGAATAATTGGTGAAATAAATGTTGGTAAATCATCTTTATTTAATTTATTAGTAGGAAAAAAAGAAGTTATAGAAAGTAGTTTTGAAAATACAACTAGAGATTTTTTTGAAAAACAAATAAAAATAAATGAAAAAGAAATTACACTAATTGATACTGGTGGAATGGAAAAAGAAAAAAATGATTTTTTACTTAATAAAATTTGAGAAAGAAACTTAAATATTTTAAACAAATTCAATTTAATACTTTGAGTAACAAATTTTAAAACAGGTATTACAAAAAATACAAATTTAATAAATAAAAATTTAAAAAAATATAAAGACAAAATCATTTTAGTAATAAACAAAACTGAAAAAGAAGTTAAAGAAGAAAATATTAAAAATTGAAAAAAATTAGGAATTAAAAAAATGATATTTATTTCTGTAAAAAGAAAAATAAATTTTTTAAAATTAAAAAATGAAATTTCAAAAAATATTATTTCTATTGAAAAAAAAATAGATACAAAAAAATATATTGAAAAAAATGTTCTTATTTTAGGACAAACAAATAATGGAAAATCAACACTATTTAATCAATTATTAAAAACTGAAAAAGCAATTACAAGTTCAAAAGAACATACAACAACAAATATAATTAAAGGTTTTTTAGTTTATAACAATATAAAATTAAATTTCTTTGATACTGCAGGAATAAGAAAAAAAAGAACAAAAAAATCTACATTAGAAAAAAAATCATTTGAACAAATATTAAAAAAAACAGAAGATTTTGATGTTGCAATAATTGTTTTAGATACTACAAAACCATTTTTTTCACAAGATATAAGAATTGTTGGAATTATAAAAAAACTAAAAAAACCAATTATACTAGTTGGTAACAAAATAGATAAAAACACAAATGGAAAAAGAAAAATAGAAAGAGATATAAAAATATTTTTTAAATTATTAAAAGAAAAAACAATTGTATTAATCTCATCAAAAACTGGTGAAGGATGTCAAAAATTATTAAAAATATTAACACAAAAAAAATTTTATAAATAAAATTAATATAAATTAAACATTTTAATAGAAAGGTATAAAAAATGAATAAAAAAGAATTTATTGAAATAATAGCAAGGGATCTAAACATAGATAAAAAACAAGCAGAAAAAACTTATAATTCTGTATTTCAACATTTAATAAAAGTAATTAAAGATGAAAAAGAGTTTAAAATAATTGGTTTAGGTACTTTTTCAATTGTTAGAAGAGCTGAAAGAAAAGGTATAAATCTTCAAACAAATGAAACTATTACAATTCCTGCAAAAAATGTATTAAAATTTAAAGTTTCAAAAAAACTAAAAGAAGATATAGCAAATAACTAAAAAATAAATTTTTAAACTATAAAAAAGACACTTTATAAAGTGTCTTTTTTTTATATATAATTTATTTATGAAAATAATTTTAAATTTAAACAAAAAAGAAATATTAGAAAAAAAATTTAATATAAATTTAAAAGGTTATGATGCAAATGAAGTTGATTATTTTTTAGATTTAATAATTAAAGATTATGAATCATGAGAACTTATGTCAAAAAATTATAAAGAAAAAATTTTAAATTTAAAAAATGAACTTGAAAAAATAAAACAAGAAAAAATAAAACAAGAAAATCATATCATTAAATACAAAAAAGAAATAAAAGAATTAGAAGAAAAAAGTTCAAGTAATGTTGAACTTTTAAAAAGAATAAATAAATTAGAAGAAAAAAAATAAATTCAAGTTTAAAATATCTTTGACTTGATTTTATTCAATTGCTGGTATTATTTTTTAATATTAGAGGAAAGTCCTTCCTAACACAATCTGCGATGATTGTAGTGTTTGAGTCTTTAGAAACAAAGAACAATTATTATAAATAATTGATGACTAGTGCCACAGAGACGAGTAATGTGAAACGCGGTAAACTCCTCAAGTTAGCAACCCAAATTTTGGTAGGGGCATTAAGAGATGATAAATGAATCAAATCTTAAATCTTTTTTAAAAAAAGATAGATAAATAATTGAACTAGACAGAAGAAGGCTTACAAAAATCAAGTCTATTTTTTTTAAAAAAAGAAAAAAAATATTTTTTTTACTAATATCTTTTTGATATGGTTAAAAAAGAAAAAAAAGATTTAAAAAGTATTTTAAAAAACATTGAAAAGAAAAATGGAAAAAATACAATTTTAAAATTTGAAGAAAATAATATTAAAAATTTTTCAACTGGAAGTTTAATTTTAGATTCACTAACAAATGGAAATGGATATCCATTAAACAGAATAATTGAAATTTTTGGTCAACCATCAACTGGAAAAACAACACTTACAATATTAGCTATTAAAGAAATTCAAAAGGTAATAAAAAATAAAAAAATTATTTATTTTGATGTTGAAAGAACACTAAATTTAAAATATGCAATTAAACTTGGAATTGACTTAAAAAATGTTGTCGTACTAAGACCAAGAAATGCTGAAGAAACATTTGACTTGATGATTTCTTTTTTAGAAACAAAAGAAACATCTTTAATAGTTCTTGATTCAGTTGCAGCATTATTACCACAAGATGAAGAACAAAATAATATGGAATCTTTTACAATTGGATTACAAGCAAGAATAATGTCTAAAGCATTAAGAAAAATAAATTTTCTTTTAACTGAAGTTAATGCAACCATTATTTTTATAAATCAAATTCGTGAAAAAATAAAAGTTTTTTTTGGAAACCCTGAAACAACAACAGGAGGTAATGCATTAAAATTTTATTCATCATTAAGGATTGAATTAAGACAAAAAGAAAAAATTTTACAAAATAAAATAGAAATTGGAAATGTTATTAAAGTAAAAATTGTAAAAAATAAATTAGGTATTCCGTTTAGAATTGGTTATATTTCTATTTTTTATGATAAAGGTATTGATAAAACAAATGAAATAATAGAAATAAGTTTAGAAAAAAACATCATACAAAAAAAGGGTAATTATTTTTGATATAATGATAAAAAATTAGGTCAAGGATTACTAAAAACTAAAGAATTTTTAAATAATAACTTAAAATTTTTAAATAAAATCATAAATGAAATCAACTTTAAAATTTAAAATTAATTCAAAAATAAAAATTTTTTTATTTTAAAATAATTCCTATCCTTAAAAAGGAGTAAAAAATAATGTGAGAACTAAGTGAAGAATTAGGAATAACAATAATTGTATTGTTCCCTATTTTAACTTTATTTTTTTCTTTTATAATTTATTTTATAATAAATTATAAATTTAAACAAAAAATTAAAAAAGATGAAATTAAGTCAGAAAAATTACTTAATAAAAATAATGCGGAAAATAAGTTACAATGACAAATTAAAAAAAATGAAATTGAAGAAAAAAATAAATTAAATAATCAAATAATAAAAAAACAAAAAAAATGATTAGATGAAAAAGAAAAAGAATTAGATCAATATGATAAAAGAATTAAAAATAAATTAGAAATAATTAATTCAAAAGAAGAAAAATTAGATATTGAATATAAAAATCTTAATTTAGAAAGAAAAAAATTAATTAATAAACTAGAAACAACAGCTAATTTAAGTACAAAAGAAGCTGAAAATGAATTAATAAAAAATGTTGAAATAAAATTAGCACAAAAACTAAATAAGATTACTAAAGAAAAGAAAAATGAAATTGATAAAAACATCAAAGAAATAATAAGCAAAACAATTGCAAATTCAATTGAAAGATATGCAAGTGAATTTATTACAACAAATACAATAACAAAACTAGAATTAAAAGATGAAAATTTTAAAGGCAAAATAATTGGAAAAGAAGGAAGAAATATTAAAAAATTTGAAGAAATCTCTGGTGTAGATATTATTTTAGAAGATGATTCAAATTTTGTTAAACTTTCATGTTTTAATCCAATAAGAAGAGAAGTTGCTTTTAAAGCTTTAAAAAGATTAATAAATGATGGAAGAATTCAACCACAAAGAATTAAAGACTTTTTAATTGAAGAATCAAAAAAAATTGATGAATTTATAAAAGAAGCAGGAATAAAAGCAGTAAATGAATTAAAAATTATTGATTTAGCACCTGAATTAGTTTTTGCAATTGGAAAATTAAAATACAGAACAAGTTATGGACAAAATGTTTTACAACATTCTATAGAAGTTGCCAAAATTGCTGGTTCTTTAGCATCTGAATTAAAATTAAATGATAAATTAGCAATTAGAGCAGGTTTATTACATGATATAGGAAAAGCATTTGATTATGAAGTAAATCAATCACATGTTGAAATAGGTGTTAGTGTTGCACAAAAATATCAAGAAAATGATATTGTAATAAATGCAATACATTCACATCATGGTGATGTTCCTACAAATAATATTTATTCATTATTAGTTTCAGCAGCAGATACAATTTCTGCAGCAAGACCTGGTGCAAGAGATAATGTTCATGAAGATTATTTAAGAAGAATGAAAATTATAGAAGATGTTTGCAATGGAATAAAAGGTGTAAAAAAATGTTATGCTGTTAAATCTGGTAGAGTTATTATGGTTTTTGTAGATCCTTTATTAATTAATGACTATGAATTAGATAAAGTTATTGAAAAAATAGAAATTAATCTTAAAGCTAAGTTAAAAATACCTGGTGATGTATTAATAAAAGTAATGCGTGAAATGATAATTGAAAAAACTATTTAAAAATTACACTTTTAATTATATTTTTATTTGTTTTAAATTTTTTAGGTACAATTTCAAATAATTTATTTGCATCTTCAATATATTGTTTAATATTTTCTTTATTTGTAAAAAAGGTGAAAATAATTTCATCTTTTTTTGTATATATATTATTTTTTTTATATCAAATAATTCCTGCATCATAATCTAATCCTTCATGACCTCCATCTGATGCATTATTTATATTATTTAAAAATTTTCCAATATATGAATTATTTATAATTTTTACATATCCATCTTTTTTAGATTTGATTTCTATTTTATATTTAGTATTAACTTCTCTATGTTTATTAATAGATTCAAAATCACCACCAAAAGATTCAATTCAATTTTTAAATTCTTTTAAAACTTCTTTAGATTTTAATTTTTCTTTTACTAATTCTCTTGCTTTTTCTAATGATTTCATTTTATTTGAAATAATTAATGTTTTTGCTGCAAACTCAACAACTATTTCATTTAAATCTTTTATATATTTTTTACCTTCTAAAATATCTAATACTTCTAATATTTCAATTTTATTACCTATTGCAAAACCTAATGGTTGTTCCATATTAGTTACTAAAACTAAAATATTTCTTTTATATTTTTTTGATAATTTTATTAATAATTTTTGAAATCTTTCAACTTCTTGTTTTGTTTTAAACAATGAACCACTTCCAAATTTTAAATCAATTAAAATTGCATCTGTTTTTAAAAACATTTTTTTAATCATAATACTATTAAAAATCAATGGAACAGATTGAGTAGCATTTATTTTTGTTCTCAACAAATATAGTTTTTTTTCAAAATTTGAAATATCAGACATAACTTCACTTAAAACTAAATTTTTATGTTTTACTATTTCTTTAAATTGATTTTTAGACAAATTTAAATTAATTCCTTTAAATGAATTTAATTTAGTAATTGTTCCGCCTGTATATCCTAAAAATCTACCAGATAACTTATAACACTTAATACCCAATACTTTCAACAATGGCAAAAGTATTAAAGTAACTTTATCACCAATACCGCCTGTTGAATGTTTATCTACTTTAAAACCATCTATATTTAATAAATCAATCTCTTCTGTTTGTTTTAAAGTAGCATCAAATCATTCTAATGTTTCTTCATCAGATAAATCATTATTAAAAATATCTTTTATAAAAATAGACATTTCTTTTTCAGAAATTTTATTAGATGAATAATTTTTAACTAAAAAAGAAAAATCATCAAAACTAAGTTTTATATTATTTTTTCTTTTTTGTAACAAATTATTAATACTATTCATCTATAAAAATACTAATTCTTTTAGAAAGAATGTTCGTTTCTAATAAAATAATTTCTTCAGGTTTAATTGTATTTTTAACAATAAGTTTATTATTAAAATAATTTAATGAAATTATTTTAGAAAACGAATCTTTTGATATTTTAACCAATCTTTTAATATGTTCAATTTTAACTTTTTTTGAAAAATAAAATAATGCTCTTGGAATTTTTATTTTTTCAACAAATTTTTCTATCAATGATTCAAAAAAATTATTTTCTTTCAAAAAATTACATTCTATTAATAAAAATAACTTTTTTAAATATGGTTTCATATCCAAAAAATCACTTTCATTAATAACCATAAAAATTGGTAATTGATAATTAAAATCATTTTTTGAAATAATATTCAATACTTTATATATTGAATCTATTTTTACAATAGAAACAATTTTTTTATCATTTCAAAAAAATATATTTATTTTTTTATTAACAGAAAATAATCAAGATAAAAATTTTGAGTATTTTCTAACTCATAAATATCTTTCTTCTTCTGTTAAATTTAATTTATTTTTTTTAAACTTTTTAAAATAAAAATAAAGTTTTATTCTAAAAAAAAATCATATAAAAATAGGAATAATTAAAAAAAACTTTATCGAAAATTTCATTAATGAAATTATATACTAATTTTTACTAACTTTTTTTACCTAATAAACTAATTTTGTCAGCAAAAATAATAATTTTAGAATTTTCTAACATAATTCTTCCTTTCAAAGCTAAAAATCTATTCTTATATTCTATTTCTTTAAACATTTTAAAAAAGAAATCATATGTTTTAATACATACCCATTCTTTTTTAGAATTTGCTTTTGAAAAAATAAAATTTTTTTCTAAATTTAAATTAAAAGTTATAAATTTTAAATTACTATTTTTATTTTCTTTTTTATCAAAAAAAATATCACTAACAATAACACCAACAAGAACAACACTATTAATCATATAAATAATTTTATGATTATATTTTTAATAATTTATTTTTATTTTTTAAAAATTTATTTATTTTTAAAAAATTAAATAAATCTAAAAAATCATTTAAACTTAATCATTCAGATCTTATATCAGTTTTAAGATTTTTAGATTTTAAAAACATGATAATTGTATTTAAATCAAAATTATAATGTTTTTTTAAATTATTTAACAATGTTTTTCTTTTTTGTTTAAAGCAAATCAAAACAAAATTATAAAAATCTAAATTTAAAAATGGTGATTCATTTTTATTAAGATCAAATTTTAAAAATGTTGTTATAACTTTTGGTATTGGATCAAAAAATTTTGGATCTATTGAATAAATTTTTTCAATTTTTGCAAAAGATTGAGCAAAAACTGATAAAAAAGAATAAGTTTTTGTTTTTGGTTTTGCAATTATTTTTTGTGCAACACCATCTGAAAAAGAAAGATATAAATCAGTTCATTTGTTGCTTTTAAATAAAAGTTCTTTTAATATTTTTGTTGCAACATTAAATGGTAAATTACCTATAATTCTATATTTTTTATTTTTTAAAATCTTAAAATCAAAATCTAAAAAATCAAAATTAAATATTTCTATATTTAAATTTGATTTATATTTATTTTTAAGAAATTCAAATATTTTTTTATCTTTTTCTATTAAAATTAAATTTTTTGTTTTATTGTAAATAAAATCTGTTAAAGTTCCAAATCCAGGACCTATTTCTATTATTGAATCATCTTTTTTAAATTTATATTTTTCAAAGATTTTTTCAACAATATATTTATTATTTAAAAAATTTTGACCTAATGATTTTTTTGGTTTAAATTTCATTTAATATTATTCTATATTTTCTTGAAGTGATAAAGACATTAAAAAATATTCTTTATACTCTTTATTATTAAAAAATTTATTAAAATTATTTGCATAAGTGTGTTCTGTTTCTGGAGTAATTACAATACTTTTTTCAAATTTTTTAAATATATTTTTTGGTAAATACTTTTTTAATAATGGTTTTAATTCATTTTCAACAAATTTTTCTTTTTCAGTGTAAAAAGAAAGTTTATTTCACTTTTTTGAAATTTCAGAAAAAATTAGTAAAGATTCTGTATTTTTCTCTTTATTAAATAATTTATTAGGAAATTTTTTATATATTGAAACACTTTCTTTTTCAAAAACATATAAAATTTTTAATTTTTTAAATAAATTAAAAGTATATGGTTTAAATTTCTCTAATTTATCTTTTTGTTCTAAATTAATTTTATTTATCATTGAATTTAATGGTACATAAAAACTAGATAATCCTAAAAATAAAAATGGTATCATAAATAATTTTAATAAAAAATTTCTTATTTTACCAAATCCTAAATTTAAAAAAAATATTCTTTTTAAAAATACAAAATAAACAATTGAAGAAATAATTAATAATAATAAACAAGCAAAAATTATAAATGTAATTTGTAATAATAAATAATTTTCAGTTAAAAATGCAAAATTAAAATGATTTTCTTTAGATACAATATCAAAAAAAATACTTCTAATAATTTCAAACCATTTAAATGCAAAATATTTAAATGTAAGAATAATTGAACCAACTAAAATTAATGATAATGAAAAATAAAAATATAAAAATATCGATCTAATAAAAAATAATAATATCAAACCAAAAACAAAAATTAAAATAAAACTAATATCTATTCAAGATAAAAAGTTTGTTTGTTCATTATTTAATAAAAAATTAAACATTTTTTTACTACTCTATAATATATTTTAATATATGGTTAATTTTTATTTTAAATGATAACTTTCAAAATAGAAAAAGAAAAAATTGAAAAATTAATAAAAAAATATTCTTTTAAAGAAAAAATAAATCAAAATTATTCTTTTTGATTTAAAAAATTTAATGATTTTACTGTTTCTATTTATAAAAGTAATAAAATTTTATTTCAGGGAAATGAAGAAAAAATAAATAATTTTTTAAATGAGGAAAAAATAAATAATTTTTTAAATAAAGAAAAAATAAATAATTTTTTAAATAAAGAAAAAATAAATAATAAAGAAAAATATCAATTGTTTGAACATATTGGTTGTGATGAATCTGGTGTAGGAGATTATTTTGGTCCAATAATTTTAACTGTTTTTAAATATGATAATAATATTAAAAATTTAAAAATATTTGAAAAAGTAAAAGATTCAAAAAAAATAAATGTAAAAAAAATATTAGAAATAGGTAAAGAATTAATAAAATTAAAAAATAATTTTAAAATATACAAAATTTCAAATGAAGAATTAAATGAAAGTGTATTAAATAAAAATATAAATTCAAAAGAAATTTTATTAATTAAATATATTAACTTATTAAAAAATAAAATATTTAAAAATAATATAGAAATTATAATTGATGGTTTTATAAATAAAAATACTTTTAATAAATATTGTTTAAAAAATAAAATATTTAAAATACCTAAAATTAAATTAATTCAAAAAGCAGAAGAAAAATATATTGCTGTAGCATCTGCTTCAATAATAAGCCGTTATTTCTTTTTAAAAGAAATTGAAAGTATTGAAAAAAAATTAAATATTAAAATTCTTTTAGGTGCAAACAAAAAAGTTAAAAAACAAATAAAAGAATTGTTAAAAAATAAAGAAAAAAATGAAATTAAAAAATATATTAAATTATTCTTTAATATTTAAAATTTTTTTTAAATTTTTAACAACATTTTTTGATACATTTGATAAAGAATTTGCTTCAATTCATCTTGCACCATTAAAAATATCAAAATAATAATTCAATAAAAATAATACAATTAAAATTAATATACATAATATAAAAAATATTGAAAATTTAATAAAAAAATTATTAAAATTATCAAAATGTAAAATATGCATTACTGAAAAACCAATTCCAACTAAAATAATAGGAAACAAAATAAAAAAATCAGGCTTAGGATTAATATTGTTATTAAAAGCTGGTGCACCTATAACATTTGAAGTAGAAGTATATCTATAAATTAATATTAAAATTAATATTATTGAAATTTTAAAAATTGTTCTTTTTATAATTGAATTTGCTTGTTGAGATTCTTTTTTTGAAAAAATTAAAAATAATAATCCACCAATCATTAATCAACAAATTCATTCACTTCCAAATAAAAATATATCATCACTTGGTGAAAATAATACAAAAAGAAATCCAACTATTGGAATTGAAATTAAAAGAAATAATATTGTTTTTTTTGATTTAAAAAATATTTCAAAATAAAAAGCAATTGTTCTAAAAGTTAAAAATACAAAAAAGAAAGAAATAATACCATCTTGTCAACTAAAAATATTTTGAAAAAATGGATAAGTAAAAATCCGTCAATATTGATAATTATTTAAAATTAAAAATGTTTGATTAGCACCAAATAAAAAATTCATTGTCATGCCTTCATTAACAATTTCTCTAAATGGTAACATGTAAGAAATAAAATAACATATAAGATTAACAACTAATATTAAATTAAATAAAAATAAAAAAACAGGTGTTTTTTCATAATTTCTAATTCTTAAATCATCAAAAATACTATCTTTTTGTGGTTTTTTTGTAAAAATATCCAAAATTTTATTCATTTTTTATTTATATTAATATAATTTTATATTATTTAAATAGTTTTTTAAAATAAATTGGTTCTAATGTTTTAAAATTATATTCTTTTTTTCAAAATTTTAATTTAAAAACTAATCTAAAAGCATGTAAATAAATAAATTTTTTATTTTTATTCAAATTATAAAGCGAATCATTTAGAATGGGTAAACCAATAAATTTTAAATGTGCTCTGATTTGATGAGTTCTACCTGTTTCTAAATCAACTTTTAATAAACTTTTATTTTCATTTTGTGCTTTAAATTCAAAATGTGTAACAGCATTTGAACCAAAAAAAGAAACTTTAGATCTTTTGTTTTTTCCTGGTTTAACTAATGGTGCATCAACAGAAAAATATTTTTTTTCAGGAATACCATCTACAATAGCTAAATAAGTTCTTTTAATTTGTCTTTCAAACATCATTTTTTTAAATATATTAAAACTATTTTCATTTCTTGCAATAATAATTAAACCAGTTGTTGGTTTATCTAATCTATGAACAACACCTAAATTTTTTTTTAAAATTTCATCTCTATTTTTAAAATTTAATTTTTCTGAAATTAAATTTAATAAAGTATTTGTTTTATGTTTTGAATCTGGATGTACAGTTATTCCAAAACCTTTATAAAGAATTAAAAAATTTTTGTTTTCATATAAAATTTTTGATATATTTGGTTTTAAAAATTCTTTTAATAATATTTCTTTATTTAAAATATATATTTGATCATATAATTTTAATTTATATTTAAAATCAATATTTACCTCTAAATTATTTAAAATAATTTTTTCTTTTAAAGAATTAAATTTTAAATATTTATTTTCAATTAATTCTTTAATTGTTTTATTTTTAAATTCATATTGTACTTGTCAACCTCAATTATTAATCATTAGTTTTAATTTTTTTTAAAAAATAAAAAAATAAATTTAAAAATATAAAACACGAAGTAGAAATTATAATAACATCTTCTAAATTAAAAACAAAATCTAAGTCTTTTAAATATCAATAATCTCTTACATATTTATATTCTAAAAAATCATAAAAATTACTTAATATAGATGAATAAAATAAAAAAAAATATAAAAAAAATAATTTTATTTTATATAAAAAATAAAAAATAAAAAATAAAAAAGGAATAATAACTAATAAAAAAACTCTTAATTCAAAAGGAAAATTAGTAGAAAATTGTTTATTTTTTTTTATATCATTTTTCAATAAATCTTTAATAATTTGTAAAAATAAAAAAGAGAAAAAAACAGAAAATAATATTAATATTATTTTTAAAGTTATCTTTCAATTTATGAAATATCTTTTTGACAATCTGAACATAATTTATTTTTTAAATTTTCAGAAAGTGAACGGCATCTTTCACATTTTTCTCCTATTATTTTTGTAATTTTTATTAAAAAATTATTTTTTTCATACATATGATCTTCTAATTTATTTATAAATTTAATATCATTTACTTTTAATCATTTTTTAATATCTTTATTATTTAAAAAATTATAATCAATATTATATTTTTCATCTCTTTCAAATTTAATACCATAATATTCTTTATAAAGTTTTATGTCTTTTTCTTTTTTAAATGGTTTATATGTTTTTTTAATTAATATTGATACTTTTAATTCTTCAATATTTTTAATTTCATGATTTTTAATCATTTTTTCAGCAATTTGATTTAAATTCATTTTTATGTCATTTAAAATTTTAAAATTTAAAATATTATTTTTGATTTCTTCAAAATTAATATTACTTAAAATATTAGAAACAGGTCATTTTTCTAAATGAATTGATTTCTTTTTTAAAAATAAATTCATTTTTAAATATGCTTCATCAGTAGTATGAGGTAAAATTGGTGCTAAAAGTATTAAAATATTTTTTAAAATTATATAAAAAACTGTTTGTATTTTTCTTCTTCTATTAAAATTTGGTTTTCTAAAATATAATATTTTTTTAGTAAAATCTAAATAATTATTTGATAAATCAAAAACTAAAAAGAAAAATATTTTTTTTCATGAAATATAAAATTTTTGTTTAAAAAATTCTTTTGTAGTATCAAAAATTATATTTTCTAATCTAAATAAAATTAACTTATCTATTGTTTCTAATTCATCTAAAGAAACAATATCTTTTTCTGGTTCAAAATCTACTAAATTATTTAATAAAAATCTTATTGTATTTCTAAATTTAATATAATCTTTACTAATTTTTTCTAATAATTTATTTCCTATATTAATATCATTAAAAAAATTTGAAGAAGCAATTCATAATCTTAAAACATCTGCTCCATATGTTTTGCAAATATTATTTGGATCAATTACATTTCCTAAACTTTTTGACATTTTATTTCCATTTTCATCATTTACAAAACCATGTACCATAATATTTTTATGAGTATTTGTATTATTTAATGCAGAATTAATTAAAATTGTTGAATTAAATCAACCTCTAAATTGATCATTTCCTTCACAAATAAAATCTATTTTTCTATTTGGATAAATTATATTTGAAGAACATCCAGAATCAAATCAAACATCTAATGTATCGGTACCTTTAGAAATAATTTTATATTTATTTATTTGTTCTTTTGTAAGTATTTGATCTAAATCTTTAGTTCATCAAAATTGATCACCATCTCTTTCAATTAATTTAACAACTTGTAAAATTAATTCTGGTTTTAAAATAGCTTCATTTTTTTCATTAATAAAATATGGAATTGGTGTTCCTCAACTTCTTTGACGAGAAATGCATCATTCTTCTCTATTTTCAATTGATTCTTTCATTCTTTTTTTACCCCAAGATGGTATTCAATTGATAGATGAAATAATGTTTTTTGCATTATCTATGTTTTTTTTAATATCTAAATATCATTGTTTAGTAATTCTAAATATAACTGGTTTTTTTGTTCTCCAATCATATGGATAACTATGTTTTATATTAGAAAATTCAAATAATTTATTATTTAATTTAATTTTTTCAATAACAATTTCTTCACTATCTTCATAAAATTTTCCAATTAGTTCTTTATCAGTTGATTTTTCATTAAAAAAACCCTTTGAATTAATTGGACATTCAATTTTAATATTGATTTTTTTAGCAATTTCAAAATCTTCTATTCCAAAAGCTGGTGCATTATGTACTATTCCTGTACCTTCATTTATTACAATGAATTCTGAATCATAAACTTTTGATTTTAAATTTAAAAATGGATGTTTATATTCTGTTCCAATAATTTGTGAACCACTTAATTTTTTTAAAATTTTTAAATTTTTAAATTTTTTATTATTATTTTTATAATTTAAAGAACAAATATACTTTTCTTTTTCAAATTCAACTAATACATATTCTTTACTACTTGAAACAGTTAAAAATTTATTTTCTGGAATTGTTCATGGAGTTGTTGTTCAAACCAAAAAATTAGCATCTTTTAATTCATTAATTATAGAATTTAAAACCTTAAATTTAATAAAAATAGATTTTGATATCTTATCTTTATAAATTATTTCATTTTCTGCTAATGCTGTTTGACTTGATCATGATCAATAAATAGGTCTAAATTTTCTATAAATTAAATCTTTTAAAACTAATTTATATAAAATATATAATTGTTTTGAAACATATTCTTTATCTGAAGTAGTATATTTTTTTTTAAAATCTATTAATAAATTTAATCTTTCAAATTGTAAGAGTTGTTTTTGAATTTGTGAATTTGCATATTTTAAACAAATTTCTCTAAATATATGTGTTTTTTCTTTTCCTTTTAAATTTGGATTATTCTTTATAACTGCAGCAGCAATTGGTAAACCATGTGTATCTCAACCAGGAATATATTCAACAGAATATCCATTTAATGAATGAAATCTAAAACAAAAATCTTTAATAATTTTATTAAGTGCATGACCTATATGAATGTTACCATTTGCATATGGTGGTCCACTATGGAAAATAAATTCTTTTTCTTTATTTTCATTTACTAATTTTAATAAATTAATATCTTTTCATCTTTTTTTTGAAATTAATTCATTTTCTTTTAAATTTGCTCTCAATTTAAATTTAGATTCAAAAATATTTAAAGTTTTTTTATACATATATTTTTTTAAGATATTGAAAAACAATAACCATGTTTTTTAATTTTTTTAATTTTACCATTATAAACAAATAAAATCCCACTTAAAAAATCAATAATTCTTCTTCTTTCTTTTTGTTCTAAATTATCAAGAAAAACACAAATTTTTTTTTCTTTTAATAAAATTTCTGCAATTTGTTTTGTATCCATATAAGATTCAGGAAAAACTTCTCTAATTGAAGTTATACCTGTTCTATTTTTTTGAAAATCTTTTTTTTCTTCTTTCTTTTTAAAAAAATTAAACATAATCTTTACATAAATGGCGGAATGTCATCTTCATTATCATCATTTCCATCATCTTTATCTAATTTAGAAATATTTTCATTTTCTTTTTTATATAAATCATCTTCATTATTAAAAATATTATTTTTTTCTTTTTCTAATTCTTTTATTTTAGTTTTTTTTGAAATATTTTCTAAATTAGCATATTTTATTTCATTTTCATCAAAATCAATTGCAATTAAAGAAATGATCATTTTTTCTTTTAATTCTTTATTCATTTTTTGACCAAACATTAAATCAACATCACCACCAGATTTTTCTTTTATAAAATCCATAGCTCTATTTATATCAATTAAATTTGTTTTATCTCCTGTTAAAACAAATATAATTGCTTTTTTTGATCCTTTAATAGATGCCTCTAAAAATTTGCAACTTGTTGCAAGTCTTGCAGCAGCAATTGCTTTACCATTACCTTCAGCTATTCCATAACCAAAAAATGTATTTTTTGCATCTTTTAATAATCTTTTAACATCTGCAAAATCTAAATTAATATTTGCTGGTGAAATAATAATATCAGTAAAAGTATCTACAACATTTTTAATATTTTCATTTGCAACATTAAATGCTTTATTTAATGGTATTTCTCCAAGTTCTTCTAATAATTTATCATTTGAATAAATTATTAATGAATCTGTTTCTTTTTTTATTTCTTCAATACCTTTATTTGCATTTGCAGTTCTTAAACTACCTTCAAAAGTAAATGGTTTTGTAACTATACAAACAACTAAAATACCAATTTCTTTTGCAATTCTTGCAATTACTGGAGTTGCTCCTGTACCTGTACCACCACCTAAACCACAAATTAAAAATAAAAGATCTGTACCTTCAAGATGTTTTTTAATATCTGAAATTGATTCTTCTGCTGCTTTTTTACCAGCAATCATATCTGAACCGGCACCTAAACCTTTTAATGTCTTTGGACCTAAAAATATTTTTTCTTCTGCACTACTATTTAAAAGAGCTTGTGAATCTGTATTTGCTGCAATAAAGTTAACACTTTCTAACTCAAAATCCATAATATGATTTACTGCATTACAACCAGCACCACCTACACCTAAAACAGTTATTTTTGGAATATAATATCTACTTGTATCCATAATTAAATTATTAAATTAATTATATATAATTTTGTTCTTTAAATGATGGTAATAAGCATTACCAATTAAAAAAGAATCATTATAATTTTTTATACCAACAAATAATGGGTTATGTTTTTTAAATTTAATGTTTTCAAAAGTTGCTTCAAGCATTTCAAAAATACCACTAATATTTGTAATATCATTAATTAAAAATCAAACACTATTATTCTTCTTTTCATCATATAACTTTGAATTAATTTTACTAAATACTGATTGAAAATAATTAATAAAAGCTTCTTTTAAAAAATCACTCATTTTTTTTGCTTTTTCATCATGTGCTTCATAATAAATATCAAAAACTTTTTCCCTTTTTGGATCCAAATTTATTACATTATATAAATATTTTTTTATTATCTTAAATTCATATCCTGTTTTTTTACAAAAAATTTTTAAAAACTCATCTATGCCTTCTTTAATAGTAAAAAATTTTGTAAATACTTTATTTTCAAAATTAAAAACTTGTATTTCTTTTTCTTTTCAATTTAAAATAACAACATCTTTTTCTTTTTGTGAAAACAATAAACTAATATAAATTGCATATGGTAATAATAATGGTGGTAAAACTTGTAATTTAAAATTTTTAAAAATATTTTCATAAAAAAATAAATTTTCTCAATTTTCATAATAAATAAAAGCATCAAATTTTAAAGAACTAACTGTTTTACCGATTGGAAAATAATCATAAGATTCATTTGAATCTATTAAATAATATTTATTTATTTTAGAAAAAACAATTTCTTTTTTTTCTATATTTAATATACTTTTTTTAAAATTATCATTTAAAATTTCAAATTCTTTTAAAGTTATTTTTTTTGGTTCTCTAAAATTATAATAAAATTCTTTCTTTTTTATAACTAAATCATAAATATCAATATTGTAATAAATTTTTTGAATTTTAAAACTTAATTCATTTTCAACTTCATAAATTAATTCTTTTAAAAACTTAATTGCTTTTTTTTGATTTAAAAAAATATTATCCTCTTCATTTTCAAGGTGTTTTTTTTTATTAAATAAAATATAAAATTGTGAAAATTCATAAACACAAACTATTAAACTTACATAGTTTTTTCTAAAATCAACTACTGAATAAATTTCTTTATTAGAAAAATTGTTTTTCATAATTTATATTTTTTCTACAATTCTTAATTTTGCACTTCTAGCTTGTCTATTATTTAAAATTTCTATTTTTGTTGGAATAATTGGTTTCTTTGTTATTATTTTAATATTTTTAGAAGAATTAAACACATTTTTAACAATTCTATCTTCTATTGAATGATATGAAATTACTAATATTTTCCCACCAATATTTAATAAATCAATTGATTTTTTTAAAGATTCTTCTAAAACAACAAATTCATTATTTACTGCAATTCTTAGTGCTTGAAAAATTTTTCTTCCTGGATGTTTTTTTAATAAAACTTTTTTTGGTAAAGATAATTTTAAAATATTTATTAATTCTTCAGTTGTTTTTATTGGTTTTTCATTTCTTTTTTTAATAATATTTGTTACAATTTTATTAGAAAATTCTTGTTCACCATATTCTTTAAAAATTTTATTTAATTCTTCTTTAGAATATTCATTAATTATTTTTTCAGCAGTTAAAAATTGGTTTTGATCCATTCTCATATCTAATTTATTACTATTTTTATAACTAAAACCTCTATTTTTAGAATACATTTGATGAGCAACAAATCCTAAATCATAAAAAATTCTATCTACTTTATAAATGTTTTTTGAATTTAATACTTCTTTTATATTTAAAAAATTAGTTTTTATAAACTCATAATTTTTATTTTTAAATTGATTTTTAAAATTCTTATTTGATATTTCTATACTTTCTTCATCTTGATCAAATCCATATAAAAAAGAACCATCTTTTGAATTTTTTAAAATAGAAAAAGCATGTCCTCCTTGTCCTAATGTACAATCAACATAAATTGCTTTTTTACAAGAAATTATATTTTCAATAACTTCTTTTAAAAGTACAGAAATGTGTTTTTTAAACATCTATTTATTTTTTGTTTTTACTTTAATTATTGATTCACCTTTAAAGAAACCGCATTTTTTACATACAATATGCATTTTCTTTTTAATTGCACAATTAGTACAATTTACTAAACTTGTTTCTCTTAAAAAATCATGTGATCTTCTAGAACGTTTTTTTTGTTTCGATGTTCGATGTTTTGGAACTGCCATAATATTTTATTTTAATATATATTATACAACAAAAATATTTAACAATATATAAAGTAAAATTATTTTTTGTATATATAAAAATTAATATTTTATAATAAATTTTTTAAAATTATTTTAAAATTTTAAATTATCAATATCATTTCATAATATTTTTTAAAAAAATTATATTTTATTTTTATTTTTTTTACAATTAAAATACTTATTCTAAAAAATTTTTTTATGTTTTTTATTCTTATACTTTAATCTATCTTTTCAATAAACTTATTGTATTTACTTTTTCTTTTTTTATTTTTATTTTGTTTTCTTCTTCTATTATTGGACCCATATGTTGTTTATTTTTTTTTCATAAATAAAATAATGTTCCCCTATGATTATAAGCAATGTTTTTAACCCTTACACCATAAAAAACAAAAAGTTCTCAAAACAAATCTTGAACTTGTTTATAATTTTTTGCATTTTTAAAGCTTGTTAAATAATGTGTTATTTTATTTTCAAACAAAGTATCTACATATTTTAATGTTTGTTTTAATGACAAAAACTTATTGAATCTTGCTTCATCAAATAATACATATTCTCTTAAAAATCAACCAAATCATTCAATTTCATTATGAGTTACAGAATTAATACATGAAATTGAAGAATACTCATTAAAATTTCCATATTTATCTATAAAAACTTTATTATAATTAAATATTTCATTTTCTGGTTTTGATTTAATTTTTTCTCAAAAAATTTGTGTTGGTTTATTTCAAGATTTAATAACTTGTCTTTTATATCTAGATAATATTTGAGTTCATTTTTCTTTTTTTAATAATTTTGTTTTCAATTGTTTTATTTTTTCATTTAATTTAGATATTTGATTTTTTGTTTGTAAAATTTTAGAATCTAAGTTTGAAATTTCACTTGCTTTTTGAGAAATTTGAGCATTTAAATCTGAAATTTCAAAATCTAATATTTCTTTTTTTATTCTTAAAATTTCTAATTCTTCATTTTTAATTTCTAATAAAGAATTAACTTCTTTTAATTTATTTTCTTTTTCTTGTATTTGAGTTTTTAAATTAGAAATTAATTTTTCATTTTTATCAATTTCATTTTGTTTTTTTATTAATTGATCTGATAATTTTTGTTTTTTAACTTTATTTGTTTCTAAATATTGTTTTATATTATTAAAATCTATGTTTTTTTTAGATAAAACTTCTTCTAATTCTTTAATATTATTATTTAAATTTAAAATTTGTTCTTGTTTTTGTAAATTTTGTTCTTTTAATTCTTTAATATTATATGAAATTTCTTTAATTTGTTCAGTTTTTAATGTAATTTCATTTTGTAAGTTTGAAATTTGAAAATCTTTTTTTAAAATTAATGTATTTTTTCTCTTAATGTCAGATTCTAAATTTGAAATTTCTGTTTTTATTTGTGATTTTTTATTAATTAAATTAGAAATTTTTATTAAATTTTCTTTAATAATATTTTTATTTTCTTTAATTTGATTATTTTTAGAAATTATATTTCTTGCTAATTTACAATCAAAAATTTCTTTTTTTGAAATTTCATTCAATAAATTTTCTTTTTGAATTTGTTTTTCAATGATTTTTTTATCTAAAACATCTTTTCTTTCTTTTAAATTATTAAATTCATAATTTAAAATAAAGATTTTTTGTGTTTTTTCTTCTAATTGAGATTTTAAATCATCAATTGAATTTTTTAAATCTTGTTTTTCTAAATTTAATTTGTCTAAATCAGAAATTTGTTTTTCAATTTTTTCTAGTTTTTTTTGTTTTGTTAATAATTCTTTATTTAGCTTTTGTAATTTTTCTTTTTGTTTTGAGTATTGTTTTTTATATTTTTCTGATTCTTTATTTAATTCTATTTCTTTTTTTAATAATTTTAATATTTCTTTATTTAATATAAAAGCATTTATTTCTTTTTCAATTTGTGTTTTAAAACTATTTTCAAATTTTAATTGATTTTTCAAAAATTCAATTGCTTCACCACAAATTTTTATTTTTTCATCAATATCAATATTTGAATTTGTTGATGTTAAAAACATATAGTTAACTATATTTAAATCATGATCTTTTAAAAATATTTTTGTAAACTTTAAAATTTCTGAATGTGTAACTGTTTTTGTTAATAAAAATATTTTGTTTAATTTAAAAATCTCTTCTTTTTTTAAATTTAAAGATTTTATAATTTCTTTAATTTTTATCATTGAATTATCAAAAAACATATTTTTAAATTTTTGATTTATTATTCTTTGTTTTATTTTTTTTTTATTTAAAAAAATAATATTTTTAGAAATTTTATATAGTCCTTGTAAAATATTTTGTTTAAAATATTCTTTATTTGTTGTAAGTTTTTTGTTATCTTCTATAATTTTTGTTAATAATTCTGTTTTATATTTTTTTTCTCAAACCTTTTTTACATAGTCAACAAAATTAGAAATTTCTTTTTTTGTTTTTAATACATCAAATGTGTTGTGTTTAATTATTTTGGCAATTGTAAGAATAAATTGTGTTACTGCAAATACTGAAGCAACTTTAGGAATCGGGTTCAAAGATAAAACACTTAAACTTGTATCAATATGATGATCAATTTGTTTATTTCCAAACAAGCTTGTTATATCCAAAACTTTTTTATTAAATTGTTCAATAATTAACTCTAATGATGAAGTTTTTTCTCTAAGTGAATCTTTTAATTTTGAAATTTCAGATTTATTATCAGATATTGTTTTACAATTTTCTATTGATTGTTTTCATAAATTAAAATTTTTTTCAATTTCCAAAAAATAAAATTTAAATTCATTTTGATTTTGTAAAATCTTTAAATTGTCTTTTTGATTTTTTAAATCTTTTTCTTTTTTATTTCATTTATTTTCTATTATTAATAACTTTTTTTTATATAAATCTAATTGTTTTTGATATTTTATTTCTATTTCATTAATTTTTTTATTACATTTTTTATTAATTTCTTTTATTAAATTGAATAAAATATCATTAATTTTTTGTATTTTTTCAGATTCAGATAAATTTTCATTATAAGTAATATTTTTAATATCCTCAAAACTTGTATTATTCATAATATTAAAATTAGAAAAAAATGAACTTTTATTTTTTTATTTTTTTTTATTGAAAAAATATATTTCTTTTAATATATTATTTTTAAATAATAAAGAAAAAGAAAAAATACAAAATAATTTTTTTATTTTTAACTTTTTCATTAAAATTATTTTTTTATATTTTACAATAAAATATATATCATCAAAAAAATTATATAACTAAAATCTTATAAAAAAATAAGGTTTAGAATTCTATTTTAAAAAACAAAAATTTATTATTTATAAATTAATTTAAAAATTTTTCTATTCTTCTATAAATTATTATAGTTTTTTTCTTTTTTTTATACATTTAATATAATGTGTTGTATTAATTATTAACAACAAAAATATTGAATAATTTAAAATATTTTATAAAAAAATATAATTTTTTATAATCATTCTTTAATATAATTGTTTGGAATTTCTTTATGTCCATTTTTTGCAAATCATTCTTTATATAATTCATCGTAAATCACTCTTCTAAAATTTCTCTTTTCATTTTTTTCTTCAACACAAGCAACAATACTTAAAACATTAATATCAGGTCATTTTTTTTGTAATATTTTTTCATATTTTTTTGAAATTCTTAAATCTGCTTCGCTTGGGAATAAATCAAAAATAGAATCATCATCAAGGTGGTTGTGAATTAATAAAACTTTTTCTTTGTTTTCATTTTCAAGTTTTTCTATTATTTCATTAATATTAGAGGCATATACTCGTGTTGGGTGTTTGTCTGTTCTACAAATTATTTTTTTTAAAGAAAAATCTTTATTAACAACAAAAACCATATAATATTCATATTTTTTATGTTCTAATTTTTTAAATTCATTTAATATAAATTCTTTTTCTTTTTGTGTTAAAATTTTTTCTGTTGATAAAATTCTAGGTTTAATTGGTGGTTTTGGTGGTTTTGGTGGTTCATATATTGAAAAAAAAGACCAAAACCAATTATTAGAATTGAAATTAAAATAAAAAGTTTGTATTTATGTTTTTTTATTTTATTAAAAATTTTCATATAAATCCATTTTATATTTTTTTATTTTATAAAAATTTTCATATATATTTAACATTTTAACAAGTTCTGTAACAATTAGGTTCTCAATAATTTCTATCTCATCTATTTTTTCTTAAACCATAAAACAAATAACCTTTTTCTTTTCAAGCAATGTTTTTAACTCTTACACCATAACCAGCAAAAAGTTTTCAAAATAATTCTTTTACTTTTTTAAAATTTGATGCATTTCTAAAATCATTTATAAATTCATTTATTTTAATTTCATAATCTGAATTTACATATTTTAATACTTGTTTTAATGATAAAAATTTATTTCAATTTCCTTCATCAACTAATATATATTCATATAAAAAGTTTTCAAATGGTTCAGATTCTTCAAAAGCAGAAGAATGAGAGTTATAAAATAATCCACTCCGAGATATTCAAAAATTTGAATATCTAAAACTTTCTGAATCTGAATATCCATCTATTATTTTTCAAAACTCTTTTGTTGGTATATTTCAAGATTTAATAACTGCGTTTTTGTGTCTTAATAATATTTCGTTTAATTCTTCTACTTTTTTAAATTCATCTTGTAATTTTCCAATTTCAGAATTTAAGTTTGAAATTTGAGTTTCTTTTTGAGAGATTTAAGTGTTTAATGTATCAATTTCTGTTTGTTTTTGAGAAATTTGAGTGTTTAAGTCTGAAATTTCTTTTAATTTTTTATTATACAAATAATTTAAATAAGCTAACATCATATTTTTTTCTCTCAATTCTGTATTAACTTCATTTAATCTATTTGTTTTTTCCTTTATTTGATTTATTAAATAAGAAATAACTATTTCTTTTAAATTAATTTCTTGTTGTTTTTGTTCTAATTGAACTGACAATTCTTGTTTTTGAACTTTCATTTGATCTAATTCTTGTTTTATATTGTTAAAATCTATGTTTTTTGAGATAAAGATTGTTCTAATTCTTCAATATTATTATTTAAACTTAAAATTTGTTCTTGTTTTTCTTTATTTTCTGTTTCTAATTCTTTAATATTATCTAAAATTTGTTTAATTGTTTCAGTTTTAGAATTAATATCAGAATTTGGATTTATAATTTCAGTTTCTTTTTTTAATTAATATTTTTTTTATTTAAAAAATTATAAATTTCTATAATCATTGTTTAATATTATGTTTTGGATTTATTCTAGATTTTTTTACTCATTCTTCTCATAATTCATCATACAATACTCTTCTAAAATTTCTCTTTTCATTTTTTTCTTCAACACAAACAACAATACTTAAAACATTAATATCAGGTCATTTTTTTTGTAATATTTTTTCATGTTTTTCTGCAATTCTCATATCTGCAATGCTAGGAACTAAATCAAAATTAGAAGGAGGATGATTATGAATTAATAAAACTTTTTCTCTGTTTTCGTTTTCAAGTTTTTCTATTTTTTCATAAATATTAGATAAAACTTGTGTTGGGTGTTTGTCTGTTTTTTCATATATTTTTTTTAAAGAAAAGTCTTTGTTAACAACAAAAACCATATCATATTCATATTTTTTATGTTCTACTTTTTTAAATTCATTTAAAATAAATTCTTTTTCTTTTTTTGTTAAATATTTTTCTGTTGATAAAATTCTAGGTTTAATTATTATTGGATTTGATGTTTTTGATTCTTTTGGAAATTCATATATTGTAAAAAAAATACCAAAACCAATTATTAAAGTTGAAATTAAAATAAAAAGTTTGTATTTATGTTTTTTATTTTATTAAAAATTTTCATATAAATCCATTTTATATTTTTCATTATTTTTTAAAAAAAATTTTCATATATATTTAAAGTTTCAACATCACATATAACAACAGAATAATGATTGATAAAAATGACAAACAATTAATTTAATTAAAATTATCTGTAATAAAATCTGAAAAGAATTGAATTATTATTTAAATTTTTATGTATTTTAACTCTTACACCATAACTTGAAAAAAGTTCTCAAAATAATTCTTTTACTTTCTTAAAATTTGATGCATTTCAAAAATTATTTTCAAAATCTTCAATTTTAGACTCATAATTTGAAACAGTATGACGTATTCGATTTCTTAATGAGAAAAAATTATCATTGTTGTCAATTGAATATCTTTCTTTATAAAAAGAAGAATCAGTTTCTAAAACAAACTTAAACAAAAAACGTGAAAATGATTGATATTTTTCATAACGTCATCCACCAACGTCTGATTCATTTTTTCCATTTGGTTTAGAACTATAAAAATTTCCATATTCATCAACAACACAAGTTCGAATATTAAAACTCCCTGAATTTGGAATTTTTTTTCAAAATTCTTGTGTTGGTGTGTTTCAAGACGCAATAACTGCATCTTTGTATCTTTTTAATATTACATTTAATTCTTCTACTTTTTGAAATTCATCTTGTAATTTTCTTGTTTTATTGTTTAATCTATCAATTTCTGATTGTTTTTGTGAAATTTGAGTATTTAGGTCTGAAATTTCAGTTTCTTTTTGAGAGATTAATGTGTTTAAGTTTGAAATTTCTTTTATTTTGTTGTTTTTTAAAACAATTAAATAACGTAACATTATATTTTTTTCTCTTAATTCTTTATTAACTTCATTTAATCTAATTGTTTTTTGTCTTATTTGATTTATTAAATAAGAAATAACTATTTCTTTTAAATTAATTTCTTGTTGTTTTTGTTCTAATTGAACTGATAATTCTTGTTTTTGAACTTTCATTTCATCTAATTCTTCTTTTATATTATTAAAATCTGTGTTTTTTTGAGATAAAGATTGTTCTAAATCTTCAATATTATCATTTAAACTTGAAATTTCAGTTTGTTTTATTGTATTTTGTGTTTCTAATTCTTTAATATCATCTGAAATTTGTTTAATTGTTTCAATTTTTGAGTTAATATCAGAATTTAGATTTGTAATTTCAGTTTCTTTTTGAGATATTAATGTGTTTTTTGTGTTAATTTTTGTTTGTAAGTTTGAAATTTCAGTTTCTTTTTGAGAGATTAATGTGTTTTTTGTGTTAATTTTTGTTTGTAATGTTTGTTTTTGTGTATTTAAAGTTTGTAACTCTTCATTTTTAGTTTGTAATAAACCATTAACTTCATTTAATCTGTTTTCTTTTTCTTGTATTTGAGTTCTTAAATCAGAAATTAATGCTTCTTTTGTGTTAATTTCTGTTTGTTTTTGTTCTAATTGAACTGACAATTCTTGTTTTTGAACTTTCATTTGATCTAATTCTTGTTTTATATTGTTAAAATCTATGTTTTTTTGAGATAAAGATTGTTCTAAATCTTTAATATTATTATTTAAATTTAAAATTTGTGTTTGTTTTTTTGTATTTTGTTCTACTATTTCTTTAATGTTATCTGAAATTTGTTTAATTGTTTCAATTTTTGAATTGATTTCAGAGTTTAATCTTTGAATTATAGTTTCTTTTTGTAAGATTAATGTGTTTTTTGTGTTAATTTCTGTTTGTAAGTTTGAAATTTCAGATTCTTTTTGTGTAATTAATTTTTCTTTATTATTAATAGTTTCAGTTTTTAAGTTAATTTCAGTATTTAAATCTGAGATTTGAGTGTTTAATGTATTAATTTCTGTTTCTTTTTGAGAGATTTGAGTGTTTTTTGTGTTAATTTCATTTTCTAAGTTTGTAATTTCAGTTTCTTTTTGAGAGATTTGAGTGTTTAAGTCATTTAATAAAGTTGTTTTTTCTACAATTAAATTATTAATTCTATTTAATTCTGCTGTTTTTAACTCAATTTGTAAATCAATCTTTTCAATTTCAATTTCAACATCTCTTATTTCATTTTCTTTATTTCTAATATTTACTTCATCTAAATTAATTTGAGATTTTAAGTTCTCTAAATTTTGTCTTTGTGTTTCTAACAAAGAAAGATCATTATTAGATTTTGTTTGTTTTTGTTCTAATTCTAAAATTTGAGATTCTAAGTTTTCTTGTGTTGTTAAATCAGAATTTAATTCTTCTTTAAATTCATTTAATGAATTTAAAAAGTTTGTTTTTAAAGTATTTAAATCTGTTTTTAGTTTTTGTAAACTTGAAATTTGAAAATTTAAATTATTCTTTTGAGTGTTTAAGTCTGAAAGTTCAGAGTTTAAATTAGTTTTTTGAGTATTTAAGTCTGAAAGTTCAGAGTTTAAATTAGTTTTTTGAGTATTTAAGTCTGAAAGTTCAGAGTTTAAATCTGTAATTTGAGAGTTTAGATTTAAAAGTTCTAATTCTTTTTGTTTTTTTTGATTGTCTAAATCTGTAATTTGAGAGTTTAGATTTAAAATTTGAGTGTTTAATGTATTAATTTCAGATTCTTTTTGAGATATTAATGTATTTTTTGTGTTAATTTCATTTTGTAATGTTTGTTTTTGTGAAATTAATTCTTGTTTTTGTGTTTCTAAATTTGAAATTTCAGATTCTTTTTGTTTTTTTTGATTATTTAAATTAGAAATTTCTAATTCCTTTTCTTTAATAACATTTTCATTTTCTTTAATTTCATTATTTTGAAAAATTATATTTCTTGCTAATTCACCATCAAGAGTTTGTTTTTGTGAAATTTCATTTAATAAAGTTTCTTTTTCAAGTTTTTTTTCAATAATTTCTTCATCTAAATTATATTTTTGTTCTACTAAATCATTAAATTCATCATTTACAATTTTAAGGTTTTGTTCTTCTAATTGAATTTGAGATTTTAAATAATTAATTTCTGATTCTAATTCTAAAATTTGAGATTCTAAATTTGTAATTTGAGTTTCTAATTGTTGTTTTCTTACATTTAAATATGAGATTTGAGTGTTTAAATCTGAAATTTGATTGTTTAATGTATAAATTTCTGTTTGTTTTTGAGAGATTTGAGTGTTTTTTGTGTTAATTTCTGTTTGTAATTTTTGTTTTTGTGTAATTAATTCTTGTTTTTGTGTTTCTAAATTTGAAATTTCAGATTCTGTTTGTTCTTTTTGGTTATTTAAACAAGAAATTTCTGTTTGTTTTTCTTTAATAATATTTTCATTTTCTTTAATGTGATCTTGTTGAGAAATTATATTTCTTGCTAAAACACCATCAAGAGTTTGTTTTTGAGAGATTTCATTTAATAAATCTTCTTTTTCAATTTTTTTTCATTAATTTCTTCATCTAAATTATCTTTTTGTTCTGTTAAAGTATCAAATTCATCATTTAAAATTTTAAGATTTTCTTTTTCTTTTTTTAATTCATCTTTTAATTCTTGAATAGAATTTTCTAATTCTTGTTTTTCTAAATTTAATTTTTCAATTTCTTTTGTTAAATCATCAATTTGTTTTTCAAGTATTTCTTTTACTTTTGTTTTTTTATTTATTTCTTCATTTAATATTTTTAACTCTAACTCTTTTTTTTGTTTTTCTTTTTTATAATCTTCTAATTTCTTATTTAACTCTATTTCCTGTTTTAATAATCTTAAAATTTGTTTTGTTAATTTAAAAGCATTTATTTCTTTTTCAATTTCTGCTTTTCTAATATTATTTTCATATTTTAGTTGTTTTGTTAAAAATTCAATTGCTTTATTACAAATTTTTACTTTTTCATCAATATCAATATTTGAATTTGTTGATGTTAAAAATAAATAATTTACTACATTTAATTTATGATCTTTTAAAAATATTTTTGTAAATTCTAAAATATCAGAATATTTAACTGTTTTTGTTAATAAAAATATTTTGTTAAATTTAAAGATTTCATCTTTTGTTAAATTTAAAAATTTTATAATTTTTTTAATTTTGATAATTGAATTATTAAAAAACATATTTTTTAATTTTAGATTTATTACTCTTTTTTTTATTTTTTTATTATTTAAAAAAATAATGTTTTGAGAAATTTTATATAATTCTTTTAAAATATTTTGTTTAAAATGTTTGGTATCTGTTTTAAGTTTTTTATTTTCTTCTTCTAATTTTTTTATTAATTCTTCTTTTTGATGTTTTTCTCAAATTTTTTTTAAATCATCTACAAAATTAGAAATTAATTTTTGTATTGCTGGAACATCTTCTTGATTATGTTTACCCACTTTATAAAATGAAATAGTCATTTGTGATATTCCGGCTGCAACATTAACACCTGGAATTAAAGATGCAATATTTAAAGTTATATCAATGGCATAATCAGTATTTAGATCTACAGACATACTTAATGTTTTAAAAATTTTGTTCTTTAAATCATCTTTAAGTTTTGTTCATGATGGAGTTGTTTCAAGTTCGGATTTTAACTTTAAAATTTCAGCATTATTATTTAATATTATTTGTAAATTTTTTTTTGATTTTTTTCATAAATTAAAATTTTTTTCAATTTCAAAAAAAGAAAATTCAAATTCTTTTTGATTTTTAAAAATATCTAAATTTTCTGTTTTATCCTTTAATTCTTTTTCTTTTTTATTTCATTTTTTTTCTATTATTAATAATTTTTCTTTATATAAATCTAATTCTTTTTGATGTTTTATTTTTAATTCATTATTTTTTTTATTTCATTTTTTACAAATTTCTTTTTCTAAATTTAATAAAATATTATTAATTTGTTGTTTTTGTTCAGATTCAGATAAAACTCTACTATAAACAACTTTTTTAATACTTTCAAACCCTTTATTATTTAAAGCATCAAAATTAGAAAAAACTGAATTTGCTTTGTCTTTATTTTTATTATTTAATAAATATATTTCTTTTAATATTTTAGTATTTGCAAATATAGATAATGAAAAAAATACAAAAAGAGTTATGATTTTTAACTTTTTCATTAAATTTATTTTTTTATTTTTTGAAACTAAATATACCATCAATAAAAATTATATAACTAAAATCTTATAAAAACATAGGAATTGGTATTCCATATAAAAAAGCAAAAATCGTTGCAGATAAAATTATTTCTAATGACATATTTGAAACATCTATTTCTAAATTATTTGTTAATTTATAATCTTTTTTAAAATTATTTCTAAATAAATTAATATCAAAGTTTTTATATATTTCTGTAAATTCTTGTATCTTATTTTTATATTTGTTTTTTCAATCAATAAATTTATTTTTATATATTTTTTTATTTATATCTTCTGTTTTAAAAATAAAATTATAATCCAACTTATATTCTTTAAAAATTTCTAAATTTTCAGAAGTAAAAATATTTGGAATATTTTCTTGTGTTAAAAAAGAATTAAAATTATTTTTTAATTTAAGTTTATATGTATCCTGTTTAGTTTTTGCTTGTATTTTTTCTAATTCTTTATCTATTTCAATTTTATTTTGATCTACATTTTTTTCATCTTTATTTTTTAATTTTTTATGATGTGATTTTGAAATATCAATTAAAAGTTTAATAAAAAATGAACTAGTTACAATTAATATACAAATAATAATTATTAAAAATCAATGATTTAAAAAAAATTTATTAATTTTTTTAAAAAAATTAAAAAAATATTTCATAATATTTTAAAAAATTATAAAAAAAATATATTTAAAAATAAAATAAAAAAATATATTTTTAAAATATATTCTTTTTAATTATATTTTAATAACAATTAAAAAATAAAATGATTTTAATTATTTTTTAATTTTTATATTTTTAAAAGAATTTATTTTATTATTTATATTTTCAAAAATTTCATCTTTAATAGATTCATTTTTTATTCAAATTCTAAAAGTAAGTGTTTTATTTTTATAAATATCAATTAAATCTACATTTTTAATTCTTGAATCTAAACTTTTTATTAAATTCATTCAATGATTATAATGATTAATTTCTATAATTTCATCAGTTTTTAATTTTACTGAAATTTTAGATTCAAATTTTTCTTCAAATAAAATTGAATAATCTCTATAAATTAATTTTTCATCTATTTTATTAATAAATTTAATTTCTTTTGATTTATTAATAAATTCTATTAATAAATCAAAATCTATTTCTAAATAAAATAAATGATTAAAAAATGATCCTTTTTTAATATTTGTTTCACCAATAATACCTAAAAATTGATTACCTCAATAAATTTTTTCATAACCTTTTTTAGAAAAAGTTGTATTTTCAACTTTTTTATCTAAAAATAATTTTTTATCTTTTGAATAATCTTTTCATAAATTAGATTTTGAAATATTTAATAAATCAAAAATATTTTTTAATATTTGTATTAAATAAAATTTATTATTTTTAACTTGGCTTTTTGAAATAACATCAAAATATAAATCTTTATTTAATAAAATTGCTATTTTAATTTTTTCTTTTATTTCATTATTTTCTTTTAAAAATACTTTATCAATTGTAAAAATATTTTTATTTAAATCTAATTTAATAAGACTTGATATTAAATTTGTTCTTAATAATTTTGTTTTTCTATCTTCTTCTAAAATTAATGGTAAAGATAAAATAAAATCATCTTTTTCAACTAAAGAAAATGTTTTTACTTGATTAATACCTATGTTTAATAAATAGTTTTCTATTTTATTTTTATATTTAAAAATTTTATTTTTAAAATTTAATTCAGGAATTAAATTAATTTTTTTAATTTCTACATTTTTGCATTCATAAAAACGAAATATTTCTTCAATAACATATGCTTTATTTTTATATTCATTTCAAGTAGGACAAGTAATTTTTACAGTTTCTTTGTTTATTTTTTCAACAATAAATTCAAATGGAGTTAATATTGTTTTTATTTCACTTATTTTAAAATTTTTACCTATTAATGATTCAATTTCTGATATTTTAATTTCAAAAACTTCTGGTTTTTTAAAATTAATTTTTTCTAAATCAGCAAAAATTTTTAATTCTTTATATTCATTTGAAATAATATTTATTAAATGTTTAATTGCAATATTTAAAATGTTTGAAGTTGGATAATTATTTTTATTAAAAACATTTTCTAAAACTATTAAAATAAATTTTTTATCTTTTTCTAATAATTTTTCATCTTTTTTCAAATTTTTAATATCATTTAAACTAATTTTTTCAGGTTTATTTTTTAAATATATTTTTTTTAAATTAACATCATAAAAAATATTTATAAAATTTATCATTTTATCTATAATATTTTCATTTTGAAAACCAATAATTTGTGAAAAATTATCTAATCAGTTTATTTTTTTATTTTTAAAATTGTTTTTAAAATAAAAAGCTTGAATTGCTGTATTTTCTTTATTTATAAAATCAATAATAAAATTTGCTTTTATATAATTATTTTCATTTGTGTTTTTAATATTTAAATTAAATTTTCCACTTAAAAACTTAATTAAACCAAAAATTGTTTTACTAATTGGATATGATGGTAATGGTTCTGTTTCTAATAAAACATCATCAAATTCAAAATATTTTACTGGATTTAAATCACCTAGTTTAGCATTTTTATTTAAAATAACAATTCCATCTTCATCATCTTTTAATGGTATTCCTAACTCTTTATATGAACATAACATCCCTTCAGAAATATAATTTCCAAATTTTCTTTTACCAATTTTAAAATCATTATTTAAAATTGCACCAACTTTTGAAAGAACAACTAAATCATTTACATTAAAATTTTTTGCACCACAAATAATTGTATATTCTTTTGTTCCATCTGTTACTTTACAAACATTAATATTTTCATAATTTAAATCTTTTACTTTAGATAAAACTTTTGCTACAACTATACCTTTGTTTAAATTTCTATAATCTTTTAAAATTTCAGTAGAAAAACCAAAACTTGTTAAAGTTTCAATTATTTGTTCTAATTTAATATCTTTTATATCTATAAATTTTTCTATAGTTTTTTTATTAAAAATCATTTTTTTATTTTCTTTCTAGTTTGTTTTTATAAAAATCTCTAATATCTGAAATTCCATATTTTAACATTGTAATTCTTTCTATACCAACACCAAAAGCAATAACTTTTAAGTTTTTACTTTTATTACAATTTTTTAAAACTTCAGGTGCAATTATTCCGCCACCTAATATTTCAATTCATCCTGTATTTTTACAAATTGAACATTCATTTGTGTTTTTACAAAATCAACATTCAACATCTAATTCTAATGATGGAACAGTAAATGGAAATGCATTTGTTCTAAATCTAATTTCTTTATCTTTACCAAATAAAAATTCTGTAAACTTTTTTAAAATTCATTTTAAAGTTGCAATTGATGCTTCTTTACTTATAAAACAAACATCTAATTGTAAAAATTGATGTGTATGTGTTTGATCATCTTCATCATTTCTATATACATTTCCAATAGTATAAAAAAAAGATGTTTTATTTATACTTTCATCAAAATTCATTAATGTTCTAGCTGTAAAGTTTGTACAGTGAGTACGTAAAAGTAAATTTTTATTTAAATAAAATGTATCACTTTTAGCTCTTGATGGGTGGTCTTTTTTAATATTTAAAAAATCAAAATTATACTTAACTTCTTCAATATCATTACTTTCAATAAAAATTGAATTAAATTTATCAAAAAATATATGTATTTTATTAATAATTAAATTTAATGGATGTGCTATTCCTAAATTATTATTAATTATTGGTTTTTCATCTAAAACACGTGTACATAATAATCCATTTATTTTTTTAAATTTTTCAAAAAGTTTAATTTCTTTAACATCTAAATTCTCTGAAAAATTTAATTTTTTAGCAAATTCGTCAAATTTAATTTGAATTAATTCTTTTATCTCTTTAAGTTTTGATCCATATTCTTTCTTTTCATTTGAACTTAAATTAGAAAAAATTTTATTTAAATTTGATTTTTTACCAATTAAAGAATTTTTAATTACTAATAATTCATGGTAATTTTTAGCTTCTTTAAATTTAATATCTAAGTTTTTTTTTATATGTAAAATTTCATTAATTAATTTCATTATTAATGATTTTATCTTTTTTATTATTTTCTTTTATTTTTAAAATTTCTGGTTCAATTTTTGAATTAACTGTTTTTTCAATTTTATTAGTAAGTTTTTGAACTGATATATTAAAATCTTTTTTATTATTAACTATTGTTTCAAGTTTATTATCAATTTTTATTCAACGTTCTTTTAATCTGTTTGATTCAACTAAAATTTGTTTAAATGATTCAACTATTTTACTTAAATTCTTTTTAAGTTTTCTATCTCTTTCAAATAATGCAATTAATCTTAAAACAGCAGGTATAGTTGAAGAAGAAGTAAAAATAACATGTTTTGATAAAGCATATTTTCTTATATCTTCTAAATCTCTTTTACTATGAATAAAACTAAATAATGTTTCAGATGGTAAATAAAGAAAAACTTGTTCTACATCATCAATTTTTGAAATATATTTACTACTTACATTATTAATATGATTTTTTAAATGTTTTTTTAATAATGAAATCTCTTTATTATATTCATTAGTATTTTCTTTTAACTTTATAATCTTTACAAAATTATCAAATGGAAATTTACTATCAATTGCAATTCCACCATTATTTGTTTTTAAAAAATAATCTGGTCTATTACCATTTTTTAAAGTATATTGTGGAATAATTATGTCTTCGTTTTCATTAAAACATTCTTCTAAAACTCATTTTAATGAAATTTCACCAAACTCTCCTCTTTTATAATTACTTGTAAAAACTTGATTTATAATTTTAATTTCATCAGATAATTTTGATGTTTCTCTATTTAAATTTTCAGTTTGAAATTGAGAAACTTTTTCTAAATTATTTAATGTTTTAACAATTGTTTTTAAATCGTTATCTTGATTTAATTGTCTATCTTTTATTGTTAATTGAAAATCTTTAATTTTATCAATATTTAAATTTTGACTTTTTAAAATTAAAAGATCATTTGAAATTTGTTTTAAACATTCTTTATCTAAATTATTTTTATTTTCTTTAGAAAAATTTTTATATAAAAAGAAACAAATTACTAAAAATAAAAAAGCAATAAATACTAATAAAACAATTGGTAAAGTATCCATGTTATTAATTTAATTAAAAAATTATTTTTTTAATGTTTTTATAATTAATGAAAATGTTTCAGGATTTTCATATGCAATTGATGCTAACATTTTTCTATTTAATTCAACTTTATTTTTTAATAATAAATCTATAAATTTTGAATAAGTTATTGAATTTAATCTTGCAGCAGCATTAATTCTTTTAATTCACAGTTTTTTTAAATCTCTTTTTTTGTTTCTTCTATCTCTAAATGAATAATTTCAAGAATGAAGAACTTGTTCATTTGCTACTCTATAAAGTTTTGACTTAGAACCAACATAACCTTTTGCAACTTCTAAAATCTTTTTTCTTCTTTTTCTTGTGCTTACGCTTCCTTTAACTCTAGCCATTTTTTTATCCTAATAATTTTAATAATCTTTTTTGATCAACTTTTTTTGTAACATTAGTTTTATCTAATCTTTGTTTTTGTTTTCTTGATTTTGATGAAGCTAAATGTGATGTGTTTGCTGATTTAACAATTCATTTATTTTTCTTTGTTATCTTCAATCTCTTTATTAATGATTTTTTTGTTTTCATTTTTTTTGACATTACTTTTTAAAGGTATTATTAATGTATTATATGTTCTATTTACTAATTTTGTTACACTTAATATTTCTGATACATCACATAGACCATTAATAAATTCATTTAACTTATCTAAACCATAACCTTTTATATATCTTTCACGACCTTTTAATCTCATAGAAATTTTTACTTTTTTGTTTTCTAATAAAAATTTTCTTGCTCTTTCTGATTTGATTTTTAGATCATTTACATCAATACTTGCACTTATTCTTATTTCTTTAATTTCATTAACTGTAGAATTTTTTTTATTTTTACGTTCTGATTTTGATTTATTATATTTAAATTTTCCAAAGTCAAGAATTTTACATAAAGGATTATTTGGATTAGTATTTACACAATATAAATCTAAATTTTTTGATTCTGCTAATTTTAAAGCATCATCTTTATTCATTTTTCCTAAAAAATTACCATTTTCATCAATTACTTCAAAAGATGTAAAAGGAATACTATAATTTAAAATTTCTCTAGGTTTTTTTATTTTTCTTTTCATATTATTTTTCATTTATTAATTTTACTTTACAATGTTCTATAAAATCAAAAATTTTCATTTTATTATTTTTAATTACATCTTTATAATGTGAAACTATAAATTCTTTTTCTTTTAATTCTTTTTCACCAATAACAATTTTATATGGAATTTTTTGATTTCAAACTTCTTTTATATTTAAACTTAAATTATTATTAAATTCAAATAATTTACAACGTATTTGATACTTTTCTAATAATTGTTTTATTCTTTTACAATATAAATTAACTTCAAAATTACTTGTTACTGGTAATATTGCAACTTGATTTACAGATAATCAAAATGGTAATCAACCATTATTTTGTTCTAATAAAATTGAAATTAATCTTTCATATGTTCCAAAAATACCATGATGTAAAATTATTGGTGTTTGATATCTTAAATCTTTTTCTTGTAATTTAGTTCTATATTTTAATTTAAAATTTCTAGGTAATAAAAAATCCAATTGAATTGTTGAAATAGTAATATCATGTCCTAAAGCACTTTTAATTTGAAAATCAATTTTTGGACCATAAAAGGCCGCTTCACCTTTCATAATTTGAAATTCAACATTCATATCATTTAAAATTTTTTGTAAAATTGTTTCTGTTTCTTTTCAAAGCTTTTGATCATCAAAATACTTATTTTTATCATTTTTATCATGAAGTGAAAGATATATTTTATTTATTTTTATACCTAAAACTTTAAGCATTTTAATTGTCATTTTATAAAGTTTTTGAATTTCATTTTTAATAATTTGTTCATCTTTTTGAATAAAAACATGCAAATCTTTTAATTCCATTTGTCTTACACGTTCTAAACCAGTTAAACTACCACTAGTTTCATATCTAAATAATAATGAATTTTCTGAAATTCTTAATGGTAATTCTTTATATGATCTTTTATTATGATTAAAAATAAGACAATGTTGTGGACATGTCATAGGTCTTAAAACAAAAGAATTAATTCCATCATAAATTAATGGAAACATTGAATCTTTATAATGTTTAAAATGACCACTTATTTCATATAATTTTTTATTTACAATAACAGGTGTTGTTACAAATAAAAAATTATTTTCTTCTTCTAATTTTCTAACATAATTTTTAATTAAATTTTTTACTAATTCTCCATTACCCAATCAAACTGGTAATGCAGAACCTATTAATTGATCAAAACAAAAAAAATTAACTTTTTTATTAATTTTTCTATGATCAGAATCCAATAAATTATCTGAACTTGAAATTTTAAATTGTAATCTATTAATAATTTTATTATCTAATTTATAAGTTGATAAGTTTTGTAAAAATAACTCATCAAAAAATTTGAAATTAAAATTATCATTTTTAATTTCTATATTAAAATCTTTTAATAATTTTGAAGAATCAAAAAAATTGATTGTAAATCTTTTTTTAAAAATATTATGTAATTTTATTTTTTGTAATTGATCTTTTCAAAGTATTTTTTTTAAAGTTTTTAATTTAATTTTTTCATCTGAAAGAAAATCAATTTCAATAAAATCATTTTTAATTTGAATAAGAAAAATTTCTTTATCTTTTAAAAATATATCAATTAAATATAAACTTGAAATTATTTTATTTTCTAAAAATATATCGTCTATATAAATATTTTTATCATTTTTATCTTTAAAAGTATTAAATAAACTTATTAGTTTTATTTTTTCGTTTATAATTATTGACATTTTGACTTATCTTTTTTAAAAGTTGCAATATATCCTAAATTTCTTAATTTCTCATTATAATCTAAACCAAAACCAATCAAAAATTCATTTGGTGCATCAAAAACATAAAAATCAGGTTTTAAAATTGATTTTTGAACTTTTTTATAAAGTAAACTTATTATTTTTATATCTTTTATATTTTTATTATTTAAATGTTTTTTAATGCTTTCAACTGTATGACCTGTTTCAACAATATCTTCAATAATTAAAATATGATGATTTTCTACTGAATAATCAACATCTAAAACTATTTTTGGATTATTGATTTTTTTTTCTAATCCACCAAAGTAAGAACTTACAATCATAAAATCAATTTTAAAATCAAAATTTAAATATTTAATTAAATCAAACATAAATGGACCACAACCTTTTAAAATACCAAGTAATAAAATTGGTTCTTTTATATTTTTATATTTTTTATTTAATTTTTCAGCAAGTTCAATAATACCTTTTTGTATTTCAGCATTTGAAAAAATTATTCTATCAACTAGTTTATGTTTTTTATTAAATTCTTTTATCATATAAATGTTTAATTAATTTTACTTGAAAATTATCAAAAAATTCTAATTCTATTTCATAAATATTATTTATATTCTTTATAAAATTTAAATCATATTTAATTTTATTGGAAATATTAGGTGCAAATGAAACTAAAAAATCACTAACAACTTTTAAAATAACTAACAAAATATAAATAACAATGTTTAATTTTTCTATTTTATTTTGTTGATACAAAACTCATGGTTCTTCTAATGCAATTTTTTTATTTCCATAATCTAATAAATAAAAAAGTTCATTAAATGATTTTGCAATTTTAAAATTTTTAAAATTCTTTTTAAAATTATCAATAAATTTTTTAATATTTTCTTCTTCTTTTAATAATTTTTTTTGATATACTTTTTTTATATTTTTAATATTAAAAAAATTTATTTGATATTTTTTTATCATACTTAATAAACGAAAATGAAAATTACTTAAATTTTTTACAATATGTGAATTATAAAATTCATCAAATAAATTCATTTCAAATTCAACATCTAATTGTGGATTCATTAACTTTGCTAAATATAAACGTGCAACATCTACATCATATTTTTCTAAAAAAACACTTGCAGATAATACATTACCAATACTTTTTGACATTTTTGTGTTTTTATTTAAAATTCAACCATGAACTAAAAAATTATCAGGATATTTAAAACCTTGTTTTTTTAATAAAATAGGTCAAAAAATTAAATGAAATTTAATAATTTCTTTACCTAAAATTTGAATAATTTTTGAATCTTTAGATTTTCAAGTTTCATTTATTTCTTTCAAATTAAATGGTGATAAATAACTTAATAATGCATCAAATCAAACATAAGCAGTTTGATTTTCTTTTTCATTTAATTTAATTCCTCAATTAACTTTACTTCTACTTATTGAAAAATTAATTTCACCTTTTTTTAAATATTCATCTAATTGATTTAAAAATTTAATATTTTTATTTTTATTTTTATATTCTTGAATAATTTTTTTAATTTCATTTAATTCTTCTTTTTTAATTGAAAGAAAATAATTTTTTTCTGATAAATCACTTAATTCATTTTTACATATTAAACATTTATTATCTAAATTTTTTTCAAAAACAAAATTTTCACATGAAATACAATATTTTCCAGAATAATTTTTTAAAACAACTTCATTTTTAAAAAATAATTTTTTAAATAAATTAATAACAAATTCTTTATGTTTTAAATCAGTTGTTTTAACAAAATGAGTATAATTTACATTTGCTTTTTTTCACAAATCTATTATTTTATTTGTTTGAAAGTCAACAAATTCTTTAGTATCTAAATTATTTTCTTTTGATTTTTTAAAAATTTTTTGACCATGTTGATCAACACCAGTTAAAAAATAAACATTATAATTTTCATTTTTATAAAATCTAGATAAAAAATCTGCATAAAATGTAGAGTATAAATGACCTAAATGTAATTCAGAATTACAATAATAAATTGGTGTTGTGATTAAAATAACTGGTTTTTTTATTGACATATTAAGATAAACTTATCTTAAATCCAGGACTCATAGTTGTTGAAATATGAATACCTTTAATATATTTACCTTTTATACTTTTTGGACGAATTTTATTTATTTTTTCAAAAATATATAAATAGTTTTCTTGTAATTTTTCAATTGATTCATTTAATGAACCTAATACAAAATGAACTGATTTTGAACCATCAGTTGCAAAAGTTCTTTTACCTTTTTTATATTCATCAATAATTTGTTTTAAATTTCTAGTTACAGTTCCATGTTTTACAGATGGCATAAGTTTTCTAGGACCTAAAATAGAAGCAATTTGTCCTAAATTATTCATTATTTCTGGCGTTGCAATTACAACATCAAAATCTATTTTTTTTGTTTTTTTAATTTCATCAATTAATTCAATACCACCAATTTTAAAAACTTCATTTGGTAAAATATCGCTTTTATGATCTTTTGTAAAAACAACAATTTTTAAATCTTTAGCTTTAGCATTAGGTAAAGTATAAAAACCTTTTATATTATGTTCATTTTTTTTAGTATTTAAATTTAAATGATAAGTAATATTTAAAGTAGTATCAAATTTTTCTAATTTATTATTCTTTAAAATATTTAAACAATCTAAAAAACTTAATTCTTTTTTGTTTCAATATTTTTCTTTTCATTGTAAATAATTTTTACTTCTTTTTTTCATATTTATTTACTTTCCTCTTGTTTAATACCCATTCTTTTCATTGTTCCAATTACTATTTTTTTTGCTTGATTTAAATCATCAGTATTTAAATCTGGCATTTTAATTTTTGCAATTTCTGAAATTTGTTCATCATTTAAAATTCCAATAAAATCTGTTTTTGAATTAGATGAACCTTTTTCAATTTTTGCATATTGTTTAATTAATGCAGAAGTAGGAGGTGTTTTAATTTCAAATGTAAATGATTTATCATTATAAACTGTAATTAAAGCAGGAATAATTTGTCCTTTTTTATCAGATGTAGCAGCATTAAATGCTTTACAAAACTCCATAATATTTACCCCAACAGATGCTAATGTTGGACCTGGTTTTAATTCACCACCAGGAAACTGTAATTTAACTTGTTTAACAACCTTTTTACTCATTATTTTCTTTTACACTCCAAAAATCCTACTTTAGTAGGTGTCATACGACCAAAAAATTCAACATTAACTGTTATTTGACCTGTATCATAATCAATTTCAATAACTTCACCTTCATATCCTCTAAAGACACCATGTGTAATTACAACTAAATCATTTATTTCAAAATCAATATCACTAGGTTTAAATTTACCATCTGATAAAACTTCAATTGTTTCAGAATTTTTTAAAATTTTATTAAATTCTCTTTTACTTATAAATATAGGATTTTTATTATATCCTCTTTCATAACTATTAAATCTCATAAAATGAGGTACTTTTAAAATTTGGTTTCTAATATCAATTGGAACTTCGCCTTTTATAGTATTTACTTTAATAAAAATTGTTCCTGGTCATTGATTTTTAATTGATTTTTTAGAATCTTTTTTTGGAACTTCAATAATTTTAGCCTCAATTCCATCAATATTAGAATTTAAAAACTCTAATACTTCTCAATCTTTATTTCTTCTACATTTAATAGAAATTCAAACTTCCATATTTTTTCCTTTATAACAATTTTAATGATTTAAATATTTCAATAAATAAAAAATTACTTCCTACCAATATCAAACCTAAAAAGAAAAATAACAATATTAATAAAACAAACATATTAATAAGTTGTTTTTTACCAATAAATTTTAGTTTAAATAATTGATAAAAATAAGAAAAAAACAAGTTCTTAATCCAAAAAATAAATCTAAAAAAATATTTTTTCATTATTAAATTTAAATTTAAAAAATATTTAAATTATTCTTTATTATATATCTTTTTAATTTACTTTTTGCTCTATGTAATGCATTGCTTATAATTTTATAATCTAAATTTAAAGATTTTACAATTTCAGCTAATTTATATCCTTTAAATTTAAGTAAAAAAACTTTTTTTTCTAAATTAGAAAGTAAATTTAATAAATATAAAATATCTTCATAATTATTTTTAGAATATAAACTAAAAGAATTAAAATTTATATGTTTATTATCGTCATATTCTTTAGAATAATTTACTTTTTGTTTATTTAAAGTAATATAACTTCTTAATTTAGTTAAAAAATTCCATTTTAAATTTTTTATAAGAAAAGTTTTAAATGGTATGTTTAAACTTGAATCAAACTTCAATAAATTTTTTAACAAATAAATATCTTTAAAATAAATTAACTCTTCATATTTAATTAAAATTTTAGGAAATTTTTTTAAAATTATTTTAATTGTAGCTACCATTCAAGAATCAAGTTCGTTTTTAATTAAAAAAAATATTTTTTTATTATAAGTAACTTGAAATGAATAAATTAAAAAATCTAAATTATCAATATTTTTGTTTATTTCTAATTTCATATAATATTATTGCAGTTGCAACAGAAACATTTAAAGATTCAACATGTTTCATTGGAATTTTAATTATAAAATCTGATTTTTTTATTAAAAGTTGACTAACACCTTTGCTTTCATTACCAATAATTAAAACTATATTTATATCTTTAAAATCAACTTTTCTATAATCTTTTGAATTTTCCATTTCAGTACTAAAAACTCAAAAATTATTATTCTTTAATTTATCAACTACCCTTGATAAATTATTTACTTGAATAATTTTTAATTTAAAAATATTTCCAGTAGTTGCTTTTATTACTGAATTAGTAACTAATGTTTGTTTTATTTTCGGAATAATTATAGTATTTACACCACAAGAAACTGCTGTTCTAATTATTCCACCAAAATTAAAGGGATCTTGAATATGATCTAATATTAAAACTAATTGTTTATTTAAATCATTTTTAATATTATTTAAAAATTTATCAAAATCATAATATTTAAAATCTAAAATTTCTGCTGCTATTTTTTGATGGTTTAAATTAGGAAAATTTTTTTCAAACTTTTCATTATTTCAAAAAAAAACTTCAATTCCCATTTTTTTAAATTTAAAATATGATTTATCATTTTTAGATAAAAAAACTTTTTTAATATAATTTGGTCTTTCTTTTAAAATTGTATAAATAACTTTTTTCCCACAAATTAAATTTTTCATAATTAAATAATAATTCTATTTTTTTTAAAATTTAAAAAATATTTTTTATAAAATATTTTTTTCTTTTAAAATTTCTCTTAATTTATCTGCTTTCTTAAAATCTTTGTTTTCAATATAACTATTTCATTTAATAATTTGTTTTTTTGTTACATCATTAAATTTAATTTTTTTAATTTTAATACCTAATAATTCAATACATTTTTTAAGTGTATTTTCAAATATTAAAATATCATCAAATTTAAAATTATTTAACAAATGATTTATATTTTTTAATTGATATGAAATTAAATCTAAACATTTAATAGTATTTAAATTATTTGCAAATGAATTTAAAAATTCATTAAATAAATTTTGATCAATTTCATGTGTTTCTTGAATATTTTTCAAAAATTTGTATAAATTTATTTTTTTAAATGTATTTTTAATTTTATTTTCAAAATTTTTACATGTATTTAAGTGTTTGAAATTAAAACTAATATCATTTTTATAGTTAGTAAAAGCAAAAAATATTTTTATTGTATTTGCAGAATAATCATTTAATAAATTTTTTACTAAAAATTTTTTAAAATTATCTTTTGATTTACTAATTTTTTCATATTCAAATTCAACAAATCCATTATGTAATCAAATAGTATTTTCCATTTTTTTATTAATTACATTTAAAATTGCATATTCATTTTCATGATGAGGAAAAATTAAGTCTTTACCACCACCATGAATAGAAAGTTTTTTTTTAAAATATTTATTAACTATTAAAGAACATTCAATATGTCAACCTGGTCTACCAAAACCTCATTTAGAAAATCATGTCTTACCTTTTGTTTTAAATTTTCAAATTGCAAAATCTTGAATATCTTCTTTATTATTTAAAATTTTATTTTCATTTTTTAAAAATTCTGTTTGCTTTTTAATTCTTCCATAACCTTTATCTTTACTAACATCAAAATAAATACCATCATGTGTTTTATAAACCATTTTTTTTTGAAATAATTCATCTATTAAATCAATAATAGGTTGAATATTTTTAGTAACATTTATTAATTTAGGAGTTTGTATGTTAAATTTTTTTAATAAATCTAAAAAGTTTTTTGTGTATTTTTTTGTTATTTCTTCTTCTGTTTTATTTTCTTTAATTGCTTTTTCAATGATTTTGTCATCAATATCAGTTATATTTTGTATAAATTCAAAATCATATTTAAATTCCTTTAACAAATTTGTAATTCAATTAAATATTACAACATTTCTAAAATTTCCAATATGTAAATCATCATAAACTGTTGGACCACAAAGATATATGTTTATTTTTTCATTTTTTTTTATTTCTTTAATTTTTTTTGTTTTTGTATCAAAAATTTTAATCATAATATTTTCTTTTTTTTAAAATTGGATTAATTGTTTTTCAAATAGAATAAATTATTAATGTGTTTATACTTAATTTAATTGGAGCAATAATTAATGATGTTTTTAAAAGAAAATCGGCTGATTTATTGGATTTACCTAATAAATCTTGATTCATATTTGTTGAAATACCAACACTTACAAAATATTCACTAATTACTGTTAAAAATAAAATAGGAATTATGTTATAAATAAAAATTTTTAATTTATTTTCTCTGTTTTGATTAAAAATTAAATAAACAATAATAAATAATGAAAATAAAATCAAACATATAAAAGTTAAAATACTAACATAAAAAACAGTAGTAGAAACTCATGATATATTTTGACCACCTGAAAATATAATTTTAATATTTTGTGGAAATTTTTGTATAAAATTTTTAAATAATTCATCATTTAAATTAATACTTTCAGAAAATAAATTTATTGTTGAAAAAGATAAAGTTAATAAAAATCAAAAACTTAAAAATAATAACAAAAATAAAATTTGTATAAAACGATATGCTTTTTTATCTTTGATATTTTTTACAAAACCACAAATTATACCTTGAGAAACAATAATTAAAGTTATTTTTCAATGAAAATAAACCGGAACAAAAGAAACAACACCAATTTCTGTAAGTAAAGCAGTCATTAATCCATATCATGGACCAAAAAAAAATCCTGAAATCTTTACAATTAATGATTGAAATCCTATCCTTAGTGTAGGTATTACAGCAAATGAACCTACATAATTTAAAGTTATTACAAAACTTGTACCAATTGCACCAAACAATGCAATTGTTACCATAGATCTTATTTTTTCTCGTATTGAAATTTTAATTAATGATGTTTGTCTTTTATATTTGTATAACAAAGAATATATAAAAAAAATAGAAACAATTAATATAAAAGAAATTATAAACATCCAAAAAATTACATTTGAATAAATACCTGTTTTCATTTTTTTATCTTTTTATTCTTTTAATCTTACATTTAAAATTTCTGGTTTATATTTTTCTGAAATTTTTTCTATATTATTATTAGAAACTTCAATATCAATTTGTTTGTTACTTATTGAAACAAGAAATGTTTTTTGTTCTTTTGATTTAGGATTAATTTTTTTAGTTAATTCTAATTCAATATTTTTAAATGTAATTGAATTTTCTTTTTTATCCATTCAATTATTTTTTAAATTTGGACTATCTAAAATGACTTTCATTTCTATTAATTGATTAAATTTATTTCATTGATTTTGTAAATCTTTATTTAATTTTTTTATTATTTTTTCTTCAAGTTCATCACTTGCTTTATTTTGGTTTAAAAATGAAAATTTTTCTATAAATAATCTTTCTGCTTTTTGAAATTTCTTTTCATTATCTTTATTGTTAAAATTTATACATACAATTTTTTGTGTAACTTCTTTCCCATCACTTACACCACAACCAATAAATACTTTAGCTGTAAATAAAATAATAAAAATCATTAATATTGGTAATATTAAAAATTTTTTAAAATTTTTTGATTTATTCAAATTAATTATCATCTTCTGAAAACTCCATAAAAGTTTGTTTTTCGGGAAAAAACATTATATCTATTTTACCTGTTGGACCATTTCTATGTTTTGCAATATTTATTTCTGCATTATGTGGTATTAAATTATAGTCTTTTATATTATCTACTGTTTTTTTTATATAATAATGTTCTCTATATAAAAACATAACCACATCTGCATCTTGTTCAATTGAACCAGAGTCTCTTAAATCAGATAATAAAGGATGCTTATTTTCTCTTTTTTCAACACCTCTTGATAATTGTGAAAGACACAAAATAGGAACATTTATTTCACGTGCTATTTCTTTTAATTGACGTGTTCAATTTGAAACTTCTAAATTTCTATTATTATAATTTTGTTGTCCTTTTATTGAACTTAAAAGTTGTAAATAATCAATAACAATCAAAGCAATTTTACGTCTTCTTTTTCAATCTCTTAATTTAAAACCAATTTCTGCAACATTAATACTACTTGAACTATCAATAAAAATTTTTTTACTTTTTAAATTTTCTATAAAATTTAACTTTAAATTTTGATTAAATTCTTCTTTATACATTGAAAAAAAATCAGTTCTTGATCTAATAATTTTTTTTGCTAATTGTTCTGATGACATTTCTAATGAAAAAAAAATTACATCTCCATCTTCATTTTTTTGATCTACAATTGGAGAAATAAAATTTAATGCTAAAGTTGTTTTACCCATTGATGGTCTTGCAGCCAAAATAATTAAATCGCCCTTTTGAAAACCTTTTAACTTTGTATCTAACTTTGAAAAACCAGTTTTAAACCCATTAACATCTTGTTCAGAATAATGTTTGGCTTCTTTAAAAAATGTTTTTACAATTTTTGATAATGGAATAAATTTTTTAAAATTTCTATTAAAAAAATCTTCAATATCATTTAATTTTTCTCTTAATTTTGAAATTAGTGCATCAAAATCAGAGCTTGTTTTTGTTTCACTTATAAGTGATTTTAATTCTAATTCTATTTTTCTTTTAGTTGAATTTTTAATTAATGCTTCAACATATATTTGCATCATTGAAGTTGGAACATATATATCAACAATTTCTGTTAAATAAATCCAACCACCAATTTTTTTAATATCACCATCTAATTCTAATTTTTGAGCAAGAAGATTTAAATCTAATGTATTTTTATTTATCAAAAATAATTCTTTAATTTTCTTAAAAATAAATTGATTTTTAGAATCTACAAAGTCTTCCTCTCTTATTTTAGATAAAATCTCTTCACGTTTTTCATTTGATTCTAAAATAAAATGAAGTATTGCTTTTTCAATATTTTCAGATGAAATTGAATTATAATCTTGTTTCATTATTTATTCTTTTATTATAAATTTTTTTATATTTTCAAATTATTTTTTTAAAATATTTAATATTTTTTTAACAACTTCAACAACACTCTTTTTTTCAACAATAGCAGCAGCTCTATCTTTTGCACCACCACCACCTAACTCTCTACAAACTATTTGTACATTAAATTCTTTCAAACTTCTTGCAGAAACAAAAACTTGATTTTCATTTCCTGCAATTACAAAAACAGTTTCAATTTGATAATTTTTTAAAAAATCATCTGCAATTGATGCAACAATTTGTGTTTTACTATTATCATCTTCTTTATATAAAAGAGCAATTTTTTCATCAAAAAGTTTAATTGAAAAATCATTAAACTTTTTAGATTCATCAACCTTTTTTTTATTTAAAGTTTTTAAAATATCAATTTGTGTTTGAATATCTATATCATGTCTTGTAATAAGTTCAATAACTAAAACAGTATTTTTGCTAACATTTACTTGTAAATTATTTGTATCTAATAAAATACCCATTAATAAAGACTTATAAATAAAAGATGGAATAATATATGTGTTTTTTTGAAACTTTGAAAGAATTAAAAACATAATAATTTCTGATGTAGAAGAAAAATTAGGTTTAATTAAATTTAATAAAATATTTTGCATTTTATTTGAATCTACATGATGATCTATACAAATCTTATTAAATTTTTCTTGAACTTTAATTGGTAAATCAATATAATCTGGATTGTTATTATCTATAATAATAATTAATTTATTTTTTGTTTTTCTTTTACTTCATTTTTCTAAGTCAAAATTAAAAGATATATATTGATTTAAATTTTTTTCACTAATAATTTTTGACATTATATTAATAACATTTTTTTGATACTCATTAATAATAAAATTTACTTTTATATTTAAATTAACTTTTTCCAATAAATATTTTAAAGCAATACCTGAACCAATTGAATCAAAATCTGCATTTTTATGACCAACAATTAAAATATCTTTATATTCTGAAATAGTTTTTCAAAAAGCATTTTGTATATTTTTAACTTCAGGAATAATTTTTGTTTTTCTTCTTTCTTTTCCATATGTTTTAAATGTTTGATCTGAATATAATGTAACAACTTGATCACCACCACGTTTTTTAGCAATATTTAAAGCATTTAATGATTTTTTATACTTTTCTAAAACTGTTTCAAATTCTCAATTTTCAATAGGTTCTTCTAAATTATATTGTTCATCAAAAGTTAAATAAAAACCAACAGAAAATGTAATTTCTATTTCAAATTTCTTTTTAACTTGTTCAGAAATATGTTTAATAAAAGAAAATTTGTGTTCAATAATTTCATTCAATGATTTTCTACTTGAAAAAAATACAAATTCACCAAGTTCTCTTGTTTGTAAAATAATATTTTTTTGACTTAATATTTGATCCATTTCAAACTCAACAAATACAGAAATTTGTTTTTTTTGTGAATTAAAAAGTTCATAATCTTCACCTAACAAAACTTCATCATCTATTGAAATAAAAAATATAAAAATTTCTCTTTCTTTTAATAATTTTGAAGTTTTTTTAAAATTTGAAAATGATTTTAAAACAATAACATGAGGCTTTACTTGTGTTATGTTAAAAAAATTGTCTTCTAAAATATCAAATTCTTTAAAAAAAGATTTCATATTATTGTTTTTAATATCTTCAATCTTATTTTCAAAAATTTTTTCTAATTTAGTTCCATATAATTTATCAATATTTTTTAATTTTAAAATTTTCTTTAATAATTTTTCATTATTAGTTCATGAAATAGAATAATTATTATCAAATACAATTAAAGTGTTTTTATTAGTATTTAATAATTTTTCTAAAAATTTAAAATTAATTTCATTAATTGGAATTTGTTTTCTTATATTTCTTTCTTTATAAATTAAAAAATATAAAAATAATAAAAATATTATAAAAGAAATTAAAACAATTAATATAAAATGTTTAATATCAAATTTGTCTTTTGGTATTATTTCAAAAATCATTAACAAAAACAAACTTAAAAATAATATAAATAAAAGAAATAATAAACAAATTATTATCTTATAAAATCTTTTTATATTACTATAAAACATAATTATTGATTCACTAAATTTAAATCTAAATATTTTATATCAGGATTTTTATCTTTTATATCTTGTGCTCTTTTTGGTATTTTTTTATTTTCATAAATAAATTTAATATCATTTGCAGTTATTGTTTCTAAAATTAATAAAGATTCTGCAATGATTAATAATATATCTTTTTCTTTTTGAATTGTAATTTTTGCTAATTCAAATGAATCATTTAAAATTTTATCAACAGCATCATCTAATACTTTAAATTTTTGATTAGATAATTTTGTAGAAATACCAAAATATTTTGATTCATTTTCATCATTAAATCTTAAACCAAAATCTGACATACCAAATTTTTTAACCATTTGAGTTGCAATTTTAGTTGCTTTTTTGAAATCATCATGAGCACCTGTTGTTATACCTCAACTACCAAAAATCAATTCTTCTGCTGCACGACCTCCTAAAAAGCCAGCAATTTGATCATAAAGTGATTTTTTTGAATTAATTAAAGTTTCATCTTTTGGTGTTGTAATTGTATAACCACCAGCAGAACCACGTGGAATGATTGTTACTTTTTGAACTTTTTGTGCTTCACTTAACATCATACCTAACAAAGCATGACCAGCTTCATGTATTGAAACTAATAATTTTGTCTTTTTTGAAATAACTCTTGAAACTTTTGCTGGTCCACCTACAACACGATCAATACCTTCTTCAATTTCTTTAAATGAAATTTGGTTTTTCTTTTTTCTTACTGCAAATAATGTAGCTTCATTTAAAACGTTCTCTAATTCTGCACCACTAAAACCAGGTGTTTTTTCTGCAACTTCTTTTAAAACAACTGTATTATCCAATTTTTTATTTCTTGCATGAATTGCTAAAATATCTTCACGAGCTTTTAAATCTGGTAATGGTATTTGAATTTTTCTATCAAAACGTCCAGATCTTAATATTGCAGGATCAAGTGTTTCTACTCTATTTGTTGAACCAATAATAATTATTCCTTCATTTGTTTCAAAACCATCCATTTCTGTTAAAAATTGATTTAATGTTTGATCATTTGAAACACTTCCAAAACTATTTCTTTTACTAGCAAGTGAATCAATTTCATCAACAAAAATAATACATGGAGCATATTTTTTAGCATTATTAAATAATTTTCTAATTCTTGATGCCCCTAAACCTACAAATGTTTCCTCAAATTCTGAACCAGCAACTGAAAAAAATGGAACATTTGCTTCACCAGAAACAGCTTTTGCTAATAATGTTTTACCAGTACCAGGTTCACCATACAAAAGTACACCTTTAGGAATCCTTGCACCCATATCTATATATTTTTTTGGTTGTTTTAAAAAATCAACAACTTCTAATAATTCTATTTTTTCTTCTTCAATACCAGCTACATCTGTAAACTTTATATTTGATTTTTTTAAATCTGTACCTTTAAAACCAGCACCAATTGAACCAATAGATGAACTTAATCCAGGTACCATAAATCTTCTTAATACATAAAAAATAAAAATAATGAACAAAAATGGAGCTAAAAATGATAATATGTTAGTTGTTATTGTAAATCAAGTTTTTGGAAGAGAATCAGAATCAAAAGTATTTCCTGAAAAAATATCTTCTTTGTTAATTCTAAATTTATCTTTTAATTTTAACCATTCTTCTTTTTCCATTAACAAAACAATAGATTGATCTTTTTTAAACATCAATTCTGCTTTTTTACCATTAACAGCATCTTTTTTAAAATCTTTTAAAAATTTAAAACTAATCCTTGATGGAAAAGTTGCTCGATTGTATACAGAAGTTACTTCTAATTGTGAATTTAAATCTGTCTTATTTAAACTATTAATTTTTTTAAATAATATTTTTCTTTCTTTATTACCAACATTAAATTGAGAACTTTTAAAACTTCCTTGAATTAAAAGAATTAAAGAAAACAATGAAATAATTAATAAAAATATTGTTAAAAAATTAATATTTTTTTTTGGTTTTTTAGGTGTTTGATTATTATTCATAACTTTTATGATATTTTATACTTTTTAACTTATTTTTTTTATATTTTCTATTAATTTTATTAAATTAACTTTAGAACTTAAATTATTTTTAGAAATTTTATTTAAATTTTTATTAACAGAAAGCATTTTCATTAAAATTTTAAGTATTTTTTTAAATTTTAAATTTATTGTTTTTAATTTTTCAATTTTTATAATTAAAATTTCAATAAAAATTCAAAAATTTTTTAATAAAAAATCTTCTTTTTCATAAATTAAAAATTTTTCCATGTTATTATTTTCTACATTATAAAAAAAATCATTTATTAAAATATCTAAATTTAAAAATCAATTATTTATTTCATCATCTGAATAATTTTGAAAATTAAAATCAATTTCTTTTAATATTTGTTTGTGATCATTTTCAAAAATATCTATTTTTTTACTATTTATAAAATTTAAATAAACTAAACGAGAAAAAATTGTTGGAACTATTTTTTCTTTTGATTTTGTTGTAAAAAAACCAATAACATTTTCTTTTGTTTCTTCTAAAAATTTTAATAATTTATTACTTGAAGATATTGTTAAAAATTCACAATTTGGAATTCAAAAATAACTTTTATTTAAATCATTGTTTAAAGATACTCAATTAATTAATTTTTTAACTTCTTCAATTTGTTCTTTTTTTTGAATATCAAAAATAAAAAAATAATTAATATCTTGTTTTTCAATTAAATTACAATAATTGCAATTTAAATCACAAAAACCATTTTTTTTACAAATTAAAATTTTTAAAATATCAAAAACCATCTTTTTTGCACTTAAAAAATCACTTTCAATTAAATAATGATTTTTTAAATTATTAGTAACTTTTAATAAATTAAAATATTTTTTATAATTAATATTAATTCTCATTTAATTTAAATATTATTTCTTTTAAAATAAAATTTACCATTTTATCTGTTTCTTCAACTCATTTAATAGTTTTTATATTTAAATCTGGTTTTTTTGTTTGAAAATATTTTTTAATTTCAGTATAAAATTTTGAAATTTCTTTATATTTATTTTCTGTTTTAGATTCAATTCTATCCTTTTTATGTAACCTTCTTTCATTAATTTTTTCATAATCTTTTTCATTTACAACATCAACAAAAAAAGTTAAATCAGGTCAAAAAAAAGAATTTGATATCTTATGTAATTCATATATATCATCTAATGGAATTTTACCAATTTTTCCTTGATAAACAAAAGTAGAATAAAATGATCTATCACATAAAATTACTGTATTTTTTTTATTTTTATTTTCTTTTAAAATTTTAATTTTATTTTCAATATGAATATTTCTATCAAGTAAAAATAAAAGTAATTCATTCATAGGTGTTAAATGATATTTTGTATTTAATAAAACATTTCTTATTTCAAATCCATTCAAAGAATTACTTGGTTCTTTTGTTAAAATTGCACAAATTCCTAATTTAATTAATTTTTTTTGTAATTTATTTAAAATGGTAGTTTTACCAATACCATCAACTCCTTCTAAAACAATTAATATACTTTTACTTTTATTCATGTTTTAATTTATTAAATTCCTGTTTTAAAATGACAACTTCATCAAAATCAATTGTAAAAATTTTAAATTTTTTTCCAAAAATTTTTTCAATAAATTTTAAATATTCTTCATTTTGACTTAAAATATTTAATTTTTCTCTTTCTTTTTTTGTTTTAACTTTAATTAATATTTCATTTTTATTTGAAACAGAAAGAACTCTTGCATTCATCAATAATTTTGCAAAATGTTTATAAATATCATGTTCTAAATAATTTGTTATTATATTTCAATTAATTTTTACAAATTCTAATAAATCTTTATTTCTTTCTTTTAAAATTTCAATACATTTACTAAGTTTACTTTTTATAAATAAATCTTCTTTTTTTATTTTATTTGTTAAATTAATTTTATTTTCAATAATTTCTTGTTTTTTAATAATTGTTTTTTCTTTTTTATCAATATTTCAATTTTCTAAAATAATTAAACGTAAAACTTGTAATATATTTAAATTAATAAATTCAGAATATCTTTTAACCAAAAGATCTAATATTACTTTCAAACTTTCAATTGAATGTTTTTTAAAAATATCTTCTTCTATTTTTTTTTCTAAAAACTTATCAAAAATAATAGATGTTAATTTTTCAATTAAACTTAAATAAAAATTTTTTAAATCAACACCAACTTTAAATAAATTTTCAACAATTTCTAATGATTTTTGTTTTTCATTTTGTAATAAACTTAAAATAAAATTATTAATTGTTTCATTATTAACAATTCCTAAATAATTTCTTAGATCTTTTTCTGTTATTTTTAAATCTTTATTTAAAAAACTTATTTGTTCCAATATATTTAATGCTTCTCTTACTGAACCTTTTGTTTTTTTTGCTATCAATTTTAAAGCTTTTTCTTCAATAATAATTCCTTCTTTTTCAGAAACAAAATTCAATAAATTTATTAATGTATTATCATTTAATGGATGAAATTCAAAAATTTGACAACGAGACAAAATAGTTTCTGAAATTTTAAAAATTTGTGTTGTAGCTAATATAAAAACAACATGAAAAGGTGGTTCTTCCAATAACTTTAAAAAAGCATTATAAGCACTTTTTGAAAGCATATGAACTTCATCAATGATATATATTTTTTTATTTGATAATAATGGAGAAATTAATGCTTTTTCTTTCAAACTTCTAATTTGTTCAACACCATTATTAGATGCTGCATCAATTTCATAAATATCAATTGGTTGTTCTTTATTTAAAATACAAATTTTGCATTTTTCACAAATTTCACCCATTTTATTATCTAAACAATTTATTGCTTTAGATAAAATTCTTGCAGTAGATGTTTTACCTATACCATGTATTCCAGTAAACAAATATGCAAAATGTGTTTTTTTTCTATTAACTTGTTCTTTTAAAATAGTAACAATTGTTTCTTGTCCATAAATTTCACTAAATTTTTTAGGACGATATTTACGATAAAAATTTCTTTCTTTTTCCATTTTTTTTAAATATATTTTTTTAAGACATCTGGTCAAATAAAAACATTATTTTTTTTATCATAATAATTTTCTAAAAGAACTGCTATTAATCTATCAATTGCAAGACCAGAACCATTTAATGTGTGTGCTAACTTTTTTTTACCATTTATATCAATATATTTAATATTTAATGCATTTGATTGAAATGTTTCTGTATTAGAAATAGAAGAAATTTCAACATATGTATTTTTAGATGGCATTCAAGCTTCAACATCATATGTTTTTGAAGATGAAAAACCTAAATCACCTGTACATAAATTTAAAACACGATATGGAATTTTTAATTCTTTTAAAATTCCAGTTACTTGTTTTAACATTTCTTCTAATGCATTATAAGATTCTTCTTGTTTTGTAATTTGAACTATTTCAACTTTGTTAAATTGATGTAATCTAATCAATCCTTTTGTTTTTAAGCCTGATGCTCCTGCTTCTTTTCTAAAACATAAAGAATATGAACAAAATTTTAATGGTAATTCTTGTTCATTAAATAATTTTTTTGCAGAATAATTTATCAATGAAACCTCAGAAGTTGGTAATAAATAAAGATCTTCATTTTCTAATTTATAACAATCATCTTTCATTTTTGGAAACTGTCCAGTACCTCACAAACCACTTTCTTTAATAACATTTGGTGCAAATATTTCAGTATAAGAATTCTTAATATGATAATCTAACATATAATTTTTTAAAACCCTTAACATTTTAGCACCTTCATTTATATATAAAATAAATCTAGATTGTGTTAAATTAACTGCTTCTTCAAATTGAACTCAATTTAATTTTTTTGCAATTTCATCATGTGAAATATCTGTTTTTTTTAATTTATCTTTACTTATAAAAACAATTTCATTATCATTAGGTGTAAATCCAACTTTAACACTTTTATGTGGTATATTTGGAATTTTATAAATTAGTTCTTTTAATTTTAATTCAAATTTAATAATTTTTTTTTCTAAATTTAAAATTTGAATACCAATTTCTTTAGATTCTTTTATTATTTCTTTTTTATTTTTAGATATTTTTGAAATTTGTTTACTAATTTGATTTCTTTTAAATTTTAAATCTTCAATATTTTTAAGAATTAAATTTCTTTGTTTATAAATATCAATTAAATTTTGTAAATCTTTTAAATATTTATTGTTTCTTTTTTTAATTTGGTTAAAACTATAATCTAAATTATTTAATATATCTTTTAAATTAATCATTTTTTTTAAAATTAAATATCTGTTTTTATAAAATAAATTTTTTTAATTATTTTAATTTTTGCTTTTAATTATTTTTTATTAAAAATAAAAACTTTTATAATTAATTTTTTTATTTATTAAAAACTTATTATTTAATAAATATTATAATTTTTATTTTTTGAAAAATAATCTAATTTAATATTTAAGAAAAAAAAGTATTATTGTTTTCAATTTTATTTTTAATTTTAAAATCTTTAATAATTTAAATTTTAATAAATTTATTAATTAAAAAGACTAATAATTTTTTCTTCATTAATATCTTTTTTTTCAATATTTTGAAATTTTTTGTTTTTTAATAAAACAATTTTATTACAAAAATTGTTTAAAACATTAATATCATGTGTAATTAATATACATGCTGTTCTAGTTTGTTTAAAATATTGTTTTAATTTTTTTAAAGTTTCAAATTTAGTCTTAATATCTAAATTACTTGTAAATTCATCTAAAAATAATATATCTGGTTTATCAATAATTGATATTAATAAAGATAATCTTTGTTTTTCACCGCCAGATAAAACATATGTTCTTTTATTTAAAATTGATTCAATATTAAATATCTTCTTAATACTATTAAAATAATTTACATCTATATTTTTATCAATACAACAATCTAAAACATCTTTAACTTTTAATAATTCAGGATATTTTGAGGTTTGAAACAAAAAATTCATTTTTTCAGCTTGTGAATATTTATAATCAAAATTATAATGTATTGTTCCAGAATCAGCATTTCCTAATCCAGACAATATTTTAAAAAATGTTGTTTTACCTGTTCCATTTTCACCAATAATTCCCAAAACATCTTTTTTATATATTGAAATGTTTGCGTTTTTAAAAATTATTTGTTTTTTAAATTTTTTATTTAAATTTTTTACCTCTATCAATTTGTTTGAATTATGATCTATTTTTTTTATTCTTTTAAAATTATTAAAAAACATACTTTTTGAATTAAATTCTAACTCTATTTTTTTAAATAATGTAATAAAAAAAATTAATATTATTGATAAAAATGGGAATAAAAAATTATATAATTTTTGATCTTTATCAAAAATTATTTTTGTTTCTGTTCTGTTTCCTTGTGCACTAAAACCAATAAAATCTTTATCAAAATCAAAAATACCACCTTTTTCTAAATTTATAAATTCATTACCCTTTGAAGTTAATGCATTAGATAATAAATTATTTAAATATGTAAATGGATTCATTAAAGATAGTGTTTTCATAATTTCATTTTTATTTATCATTTCAATTGGTATTAATGCTCCAGATAAAAATGAACCAAATAAATATATAAAATTACTCAAAAGAACTAAAGCTAAAAAATTATTAATATATAAAAACAAAAATTGTCCAAAAAATAAACAAAATAAATTAACCAAAATTAAAGAAAATAAAAACTCAAAAATATCAATAGAAGAAAAAAATGAATCAATAAACTTTTGTTCTTTTATATTTATTAAAAATATAATAGCTATTGCAAAAAAATATAAAAAAATATTAACTACAAAAAAATAAAATAATGGTAAAAAATTTTTAATTTTACTTTTTTTAATTAAAAAAAATTTTTTAATAAAAGTCATTTTTTTTATTCTTAAAATCAACATTGGCATTAAAAGAATTGAATTTGAAATAATCATTAAAAATGGTAAATTTATTGATTGTGTTAAAAAACCTTTATATGAAAATCCAAACATAATTATATACAACAAATTTAATATAATACTTAAAATACCAAATCCGTTTTTAAAAAATAATTTATTCAATGTTTTAAATAATAAAAATTTCATTCAATTAATTTTGTTTAATATTTTTATATATTGTATTTTTATTTTATTATTTTTTTAATATATTTTTAAATTCAAATTATTAATAAATATTTAATACTTTTTTATTTATTATTTTGTTTAAATACATTTACTGCTGTAATTGTTTCGTTTTCATCTAATGAAACAAATTTTGAACCATTTGCAGAACGAGATTTTGTAACTCTAACTTTTTCTAATGAAGAAATAATAAATTTACCAGTTGAACGAGCAATAATTACTTGTTCATCTTTATAAATTGCCATTGAAGCAACAATTTCATTATCTTCTTTTTTTGTTTTTCTTTTTAAACCAAGTACACCTTTTGCACCACGTTTAGTTTGTCTATAAATACTAGCTTTTGTAATTTTACCTTTTCCATTACTTGAAATTGTAATAATTTTTTGATCATCTTCTGCAAAAAAAGCACCAGTAACAATTGTGTTTTCATCACAACGTGTTCCAATAACACCTTGAGTTGCACGTCCTTGTTTTTTAACACCTTTAGATGAAAATTTAACTATTTTATTATCAGATTTTGAAATAATAATTTCTTTTTCACTATCTAATGCAAAAACAAATGAAAGATTATCTCCTTTTTTTAATTTGATTGCAATCTTACCGCTTTTATTGATTTTTTGAAATAACTCTAATCCTGTTTTTTTAACAATACCTTTTTTTGTAACAAAAAATAAATTTTTATTAATTAATGATTCTTTTTCTAAATTATATTTAATTATTGAACGTACTTTTTCAGATTTAGAATCTATATCAATTAAATTTTGAACTGGTGTTCCACGAGCACTTCTGCCTAAATCAGGAATTTTTCATGTTTTTAATTTATATACTTTTCCTAAATTAGTAAAAAACAATAAATTATCACGTGTATCAGCAAGTAATACTTGTTTTACTTTATCATTTTCATTTAAGGTTATACCTTTAACACCAACACCCCCTTTTTTTTGACTCTTAAATATGTTTAAGTCCATACGTTTTAAATAATTATTTTCTGTAACACAAACTAAAACATCTTTACTTAAAATTAAATCTTCTTTTTCTATATTTTGAAATTTATCAAAATGAACAATTTTTGTTTTTCTAGGTTCACCATACTTATCTTTTAAATTAATTAATTTATCTTTTAAAATTTGTTTTTGTTTTTCATCACTTGAAAGAATTAATTTATATTCTTCAATTCTTTTTTTTAATTCTAAAATATCATTTTTAATTTTATCTTGTTCTAAAGCAGTTAATTTTTGAAGTTTCATCTCCAAAATTGCTTTTGCTTGACGTTGATTTATATTTAAAAATTGAATAAGTTTAATTAATGCATCTTGTGTATTTGATGATTTTTTAATTAATTCTACAACTTGATCAATTTTTTCTAATGCTAAAGCAATACCATTTAATAATTCAATTTTTAATTCATCTTGATTTAATAAAAATTTAGTTCTTCTTACAATAACATCAATTTGATGATCTACATAATATTTAAATATTTGTAAAATACCCATTAATTCAGGTTGATTGTCATGTAATGCCAAAGAATTTACAGAAAAACCAGATTGTAATTTTGTTAATTTAAATAATTGAAATAAAATAACATTTTCATCTGATTCTGATTTTAATGTAATAGATATTCTAATTCCTAATCTATTTGATTCATCTTTAATATCTGTTATTCCAATAATCTTTTTATCTCTAACTAATTCAGCAATATGTCTAACTAAATCTGCTTTATTTATTTGAAATGGAATTTCATTAAATATTATTTTTTTTCTTTTATCATATTTTTCTATTTTAAAACTTGCACGAACTTGATAATTACCTCTACCTTTTTTTAAAGTATCAATAATTGAATTTTTATCTGAAACTAAAATTGAACCTGTTGGAAAATCAGGGCCATTAAAAATTTTTCTTTCCACTAATTCTTCAACAGTGATTGCATTGTTATTTATAAATTCAATAATTGAATTTATAATTTCAATTAAATTATGTGGTGGAATAGATGTTGCCATACCAACTGCAATACCAGTTGAACCATTTAACAATAAATTTGGAACAATACCAGGTAAAACTTCTGGTTCTTCTTCTGTTTCATCATAATTTTTTAAAAAATTTACAGTATCATTTTCTAAACCAAAAAGACTTTCTTCTGCTATTTTTGATAATCTAACTTCTGTATAACGCATTGCAGCAGGTGAATCGCCATCAATAGAACCAAAATTACCATGCCCATCAATTAATGGAGAATTTGAAACAAATTTTTGAATCATTCTAGTCATTGCTTCATAAACTGCATTATCACCATGAGGATGATATTTACCAATTACTTCACCAACAACTCTAGCAGATTTTTTATATGGTTTTGTTGATAATAATCTTAAACCATACATTGCATAAAGTATTCTACGGTGAACAGGTTTTAATCCATCATCTACATTTGGAAGTGCCCGTGAAATAATTACAGACATTGCATAACTTAAAAATTTATCTTTAATTTCTGTTTCAAAAAGTGAATTTATTAAAACTGTTTTATCATTTAATAATAAATTGTGATTGTTGTTGTTTTTACTCATTTTTTTTTTTTTTTTTAAATATCTATATCTTTTGCAAAAAGTGCATTTTTAATTATAAATTCTTTTCTTTCTAAAACATCTTTTCCCATTAATAATTTAATAGCTAAATCTGCATTTTCAGCTTCTTCAATAGTAACTAATTTTAAAGTTCTATTTTCAGGATTCATTGTTGTTTCTCAAAGTTGTCCAGGATTCATTTCACCTAAACCTTTATATCTTTGAATTTCATATTTAGATTCTATTTTACTAACTTCTTCTTTTAATTCATCATCTGAATATAAATATTTAGTTTTTTTTCCTACTTTAAATTTATAAAGTGGTGGTTGTGCAAGAAAAACATGTTTATTTTCAATTAATCCCGGAAAAAATCTATATAAAAATGTTAATAATAAAACTGCAATATGAGAACCATCTACATCTGCATCTGTCATAATTATGATTTTGTTATATCTTAATTTATTTAAATCAATATTATAATTTTCTTTATCTTCATCAATTTGTTGTTTTTCTAAAACAATTTTTCTTAAACTAAAACCTAATGAAATTGCTAAATCTGTTACTTCTTGATTATCAAATAATTTATGAAATGTTGATTTTTCAGAATTAATAATTTTTCCTTTTAATGGAAGTATAGCTTGAAACCTTCTGTCTCTTCCTAATTTTGCTGAACCACCTGCTGAATCACCCTCTACAATAAATAATTCAGTTTGTTGATTATCATCAATTGAACATTCAGCTAATTTACCAGGAAGTGTTGTTGTTGAAAATACTTTTGTTTTTTCTTTTAATTCTTTAACACTTTTTTCAATTTGTTTTCTGATTTGAAATGATTGTAAAACTTTATTAAAAATAATATTTCTTTCTTTAGGATTTTCTAATAAAAACTTTTCAAATATATTTGAAACAACATCACTTACAACTGAAGTCATTTCTGAATTAACTAATTGTGTTTTAGTTTGACCAGCAAATTTTGGATCAGGATGTAAAACAGTAACAATACCAACAATTCCAGTTACAATGTCTTTGCTTTCTATATTTTTTTTATTATCTTTAAATTTTGGATCATTTTTTAATAATTTTTTGACAACACGACTTATTCCACTTTTAAAACCTTTTACATGCATTCCACCTTCTATAGTTTTAATGTTATTACAAAAAGAATAAATTCTAACATCTGATGAATCAGTATACCTAAAAATAAATTTTATTTTTTTATCATCAACTTGTTTTGAACCAAAAATTACTTGTTTATGTTGATGTTCATAATTAGAACTAGAACCTACTAATTTTTGTAAATATTCTAAAATTCCATTTTCATTATAAAAAGTTGTATTTTCTTGAGTGTTTTCATCATAAAAAATAATTTTAATTTTATCATTTATATATGCAGTTTCTTCTAATCTACTCTTAATTTTTTTTACATTAAATTCATAGTTATCATCAAATCGTTCTAAGTTAGGTTGAAATTGTACAAAAGTACCTTTTTTATTTGGTTCACCATTATCTTCTACCAATAATAAATCATGTGTTTTTACACCATTTTTAAATTTCATTGAAAAAGTTTTTCCATGATTAAAAACTTTAACAACCAATCATTCTGACATAGCATTTACAACAGTTGAACCAACACCATGTAAACCACCAGAAATTTGATATGTTTGTGTTGAAAACTTACCTCCTGCATGTAAAAAAGTAAAAACTGTTTCAATTGTAGATAAACCTGTTTTTGGATGTTTATCTGTTGGAATACCTCTTCCATTATCTTCTATTGAAATAGAACCATCTTTTTTTAAAGTGACTTGTATTTTATTACAAAAACCAGCTAAATATTCATCAAGTGCATTATCAATAATCTCTCAAACCAAATGGTGAAAAGCATCTTGATCAGTACTTCCAATATACATTGCAGGTCTTTGTTGAATTGCTTTAACACCTTCAAAAATTTTAATTGATTTACCTGTATAATTTTCCATATTTATATTTAATATTTTAACTTTTTATTTAATTTATTCTTTTAATATTTTTTTATTTAAATATTTACCTACACCTGAATTAACTTGACTTTCACACACATCAAATGCAACCTCTTTTAATTTATTTTGAGCATTTTCAACAGCAATCCCATATTTAACTTTTTTAAATAAACAAAAATCATTCAAACTATCTCCAAAGGCCATAACTTCAGAAAATGAAATTTTTAATTTATTTTTTACCAAAAATTCAACAGCTTTTGATTTTCTTGCATCTTTATTTGTTATTTCAAGTAAAGTATTTTTATTGTTTATAACTGTTAAGTCAAATGTTTTTAAATATGATTCATATTTTTTTAATTCTTCTTTTGGACCAAACAAATTAAACCTTAACAAAACATAAGATTCTTTTTTATCATTAAAATTACCAATTTCTTTTAATGAAATTTTATGTTCTTCAAATTCTTTATTTGATTCATTTTTTCTTAAAGTTATTGTTTTGTTTGTTTTTTCATCTAATCAATATGAAAGACCAATAATTTTTTGATTAGATTCTAAAATTTCATTTATTTTATTAAATATTTCATTTGAAATGGTTTTTTTTCAAATAACTTTTTTTTCTGGAAATTCAAAAATTAAAGCACCACTATAAACAATTAAAAATTTACCATTTATAGATCAAACATATGGAAATGACCTTTCATATGATCTACCAGTTGTAATTACACACAATATTCCAAGCTTTTGAACCTTTAAAATACTTGTTTGATTAATATCTGAAATAGGATTTAAACCAACTGAAACAAGAGTTTCATCTAAATCCAAACATATCAATTTAATTTTATTTTTTATAATTTTCATTTTTAATGTTATATTCTTATAATTTTAACAAATTAAAATGTAATTTATTGTTAATATAAAAAGTTTTTAAAAAATCACTTACAAATAAAATAATTTGAATATTTATTGGAAAAGATTTTAATATATATTCTTGTGTTTTTATAGAAAATATATCAAAATCATCTATACAAAACACAAAACTTTTTTTCATTGAAAAAAAATAAAACTTTGCAGCAGCAAGTTTTAAAAAAATTAAAATAATTTTTTGTTCTTTTAATGAAAAAAAATCTAAATACTTTAAATCAAAAAATGATTTAAATCCCTTAAAACAAAAATCAAAAAAACTAATCTTTTTAAATTTATCATCTCTAAATTTTATTCAAAATTCTTTTATTTCTTTATGTTCTTTTTCAAAATTAAATTTAAATTCATATTTTTGATTTCAAAACAACTTTAAAAAAGAAAAATAATTAAAATCTTTTGTAATTTCTTGAAATTTTTTAAAAATTTCTTTTGATAAAAAATATAAATTACTTTTAATCAACAAAATTCTTTCTGTCATGCTTTTTTCAATTTTTTGAATTTTATCAATAGAAAATTTTTTAGATTTATCACAAACAATATCAAACCAATTTTGAAAATCTTTTTCAAATAATTCTTTAATATCAAAAAAATTTAAATAATTTCTCAATATTTCTTCATAAAAAAATATTTTTTGTTGTTCTTTATTTTTAAAAATATCTTCAAGTAAATAAACAAAAAAACAAAAAATATATTTTTGTTTTTTTTGTAATTTAATTTTTTTTTCGTTTTTATAAAAAGTTATTTTATTATCTTGAATAAATGTTTTTAATTGATACTCAAAATTATTTTCAAAAACATCACAATAAATAGCTGAATATGTTTTGTTTAATTGAATTAAATTTTTTTGTAACAATTTTAATGGTAAAAAATTAGAAAAATAAATAGATTCAAAAATTGTAGTTTTACCTTTACCAAAACAACCAGAAATTAATGTTTTTTTATTTGAAAAAACATATTCTATTCTTTCTATATTTTTTAAATTTAATATTTTTATTTTTTTTAAAAACATTTAATAACTTCAAAATGGCAAAATTAAATTTATTACATTTTCATCGTTTTTCATTTGTACAAAAACAGGTCCATTTTTTTCAGAAAATTTAATAACAATATCATTTTTATCAAAACCACGTAAAGCATTAATTAAATATTTTACTTGTAATACAGTATCTTTAAAATGACCTTTTATTTTAGCTTTTTCTATTTCTTCTTCTGAATAACCAACTTGATTATCATTTGTAGAACTTAAAAAAAATTTATTTTCTTTAACTTTTAAAACAATTGATGGTATTTCATCTTTTTCATTAATTACATCTATACGTTCAATAGCTTTAATAACTTCTTTACAATCACATTCAACTTCTGCTTCTATACTTTGTTTCAATTGTGTTTCTGTGTTTGGAAAAATTTCATTAAAAGTTTTTGTTAATATTTTTGTATTTTCATCAATACAAACCAAAACCTGATCTTTTGTAAAAAATACTTTTTTTTCTAAATTTTTTATACAAAGTCTAAAAATTTCTGAAAAAAACATAACAGGTAAAATTACATCAATTTCTTTATTTATATTTTCTAATAAAATTTTTCTTGCAATTCTTGAACCATCTGTTGCAGTTGCAATAAGTTTATTATTAAAAACTCTTAAATTAATACCTTTAAATGCTGTTCTTCCATCTTTTCCTTGTACAGCAAATGAAACTTGTTTAATAATTTCTTTAAATGTATTTTTTGGTAGTAATATTTCTTGACCAATTATTTCAAAATTTGGTTTTCTAAACATTTTAATATCTAATGCATTTACTCTATTTTTTGATTTACCTGAAATAAAATGAATAATGTTTTGATCACTTGTTTTAATGTTTATTGTTCCGTCAAATTTTTGACATAATTCATTCATAATATATCCATTTACTACAAATTTACCAGTCTCTATTATTTCTAAATCATTACTTTTTTTTTCAATAGAAATAACATTATTGTTTGAAATTATTGATATTTCATTTTCAGTTACTTCAACAATAAAAATATTATTTCTAAAATCACTAGAATAAGCAATTTTATATGTTGCATAAAGTAAATCTTTTAATACTTGTGTTTTAATATTTATGTTCATTTAATTTATTATATTTTTGAAATTTTTATTATGTTTTATAATTTATATTTATTATTTTAATATATTATTATTATGTTGTTAATTTTGTTAAAAATTAAAAAAAAACAATATCAACACTTAAAAAATATATGTTATTAAAAAGTTAATAAAACTAAAATTCTAAACATTTATTTTTTATTTCACACAATTCTTGTTTTAAATTTTCATTAGTTTTTAATAATTGTCTAAATTTTTTGATACCATTTACAATTGTTGTATGGTTTTTAGCTTTGAAAATTTTAGCTATAGATTCAAATACATCACCTCTTAATTCTCTTATTAAATACATAGACATATATTTTGCTATAACTATTTCTTTATTTCTTTGTTTAGAAGTTAATTTATTTTGATTAAGACTATAAAAATTTGCAACTATTTTTATTATTTTTTGAACTGTTATTTTATTTTCTATTGAAAATTTATAGTTACTTATTAAATTTTTAAAATCATGTATATCAAAAACTTTTTCACATGAGTTAAAAACTATTTTTTTTACAATACCTTCTAATTTTCTTATATCTTGTCTGAAGTTTTTTGAAATAAATTTAATTACTTGTTTATCTATTTTATTAATAGAAAAATTTAAATCTTGTAATTTTTGTTCAATAATTTTTATTCCTGCTTCTATACTTGGAGTATCTATTTTTAAAACTATACCTTTTTGTAATCTTGAAATTATTCTTTTGTTTATGTTTATTAATTCTTCTGGATGAACATCTGCAGCAAAAACAAAGTTTATATGTTTGTTATTTATTATTTGAAAAAAAATATCTGATATTTTTTCTTTTCCAGTTAAAAATTGAATATCATCAAATAATATTAATTCATATTTATTTATTAAATTATTTTTAAAAATTTCTATTTTTTTACTTTCATTTTTGTTAAATAAATCATAAATTTGTTTAATAAAGTCGTTAGTATGTATATATTTTGTTGAAATTTTGTTTTTATTTGATAAATCTTCTAATTTTTCTAAAATAAAAGTTTTTCCTAAACCTGGTTCTGAATGTATAAAAACAGGATTAAATTTAAAGTCTTTATTTAACATTCTTTCAATAAGATCAATTATTGCTTTATTGAATTTGTCAATTATTAAACCCTCTAATTTTGGTGAACTTATTTTACAAAATTTTATTTCTGGAATTTCAAACATTAATTGTTTAAAAACACCATCTCTTTCTAACTTTTTAAAAATTAAATTGGATTTTGAAACAAAAGTTAAAGTATTGTTTTCAAAACATTTAGGATTACAATTATCAAAAAAATGTTCAACATAATATAAGTCTTCTTTTTTTATAATTTCTTCTCTTATTTTATTTCAAGTATTAAATATTTTTTTTAACATCATATTTTAATAATTTTATATCTTTAGAAAAAACATTTATTATTTAAACAATAAAATCACAAATTTTTAGTATAAAAAATATTATCAAATATAAAAAAAATAATTAAAATAACAATAATATTTTTTATATAAAAAGAATTTAAAAAAAGTTTATATCTGAAATTTATATTAAAAATGTTTATAATTAAATTAATTTTATTATGAAAAGAACTTGACAACCAAAAAAATTAAAAAGAAAAAGAAAACATGGTTTTCTTTCTAGAATGACTACTAAAGGTGGACGTTTAATTTTAAAACGTCGTAGAAAAAAGAACCGTAAAACATTAACAGTTAGTGGTTAATATTGAAAAAAGCATTAAAAAATAAAGAAATTCAAAATTTAATTAAAAAAAACAAAACAATAAATGTAAAAATGATTTTTTGTTTTTTTTCTTTTAATAACAAAGAATTAAAATTTTCTTTTTCTTCATCAAAAATATTTAAAAATAAACCTATAAGAAATAAAATAAAAAGACAATTAAGATCAATTGTATTTAAAATTAATGATTGACCATTAGATTTAAATTTGTTTTTGATAGCTAAAAAAAATTTTTGTGATTTTAATTATAATGAAATATGTGAAAATATAAATATAATTAAAAAAAAGATAAAAAAAATAAAATGTTTAAAAAGTGGTCAAACAATTTAGTTATAAAAGCAAAAAAAAAAGATAATGTTTTTGTAAAAATACTAAAAATAATTAGAATTTTTTTAGTAATTTCTATGATTATTATTGCAATTTGAGGTCTTGGTTCTTTATTTTTTGAAAAGTCTATAGGTGTTTCATCTGTTGGTACAGGTGAAAGAGAAAAAATTTATTCAGGTATTTTTTTTGAATTAGGTGGTGGTCTGGAAAATGTAGATTTTAAAAGAAGAATGATGTTACATTTTGTAGATGGCAAATTATATCAATATGATTATCATTTGGTAAAAGAATGATCAGATATTGTAAATGTTACAATTTCTCCATTTTATATAATTTTTGTTTATCCTGTTTCATGAGTTTTTACAAAATTATGTATTATTTTTGGTTTGAATATAAATGAAAGTAATTTAAGTAACATTTTCATTATTCTTTCTACATTATTTATGGTTAGTTTGATGTTACGTTTGATTAATTTTTATAGCACTTGAAATAAAAAGGTTATGGAAGAAAAAAAGAAAAGAATACAATCAAAAATTGATGAAATTAATACAAAGTATTCAAAAGATAATAGCATGCAATCACGTCAAATGAAACAACAAGAAATATATGCTTTATATTCTAAAAATAAAATAAATCAAGCAAGCCCTTTATATGGTTTGGTTTTTATGCCTTTTGTGTTTGTTCTTTTTGCTTTTGTTAGAGCAAATTATTTAATAAAAACAACAGAATTAAAAGATCCTGAAAGCACAAAAGTTTTATTTTCATTTTCATCATCTATATGAAATTCATTAAAAAGTAGTAGTTTTCAAAATTGACGTATGTATATAATTGGTATTGTTTACTTTATTATTTTAGGAACAAAACATTTTTTAACATGACATTTTAAATCTAAGCAAAGAACAGTTATAAAAAAAGTTGTAACAAAAGTTCCACAAGACACAATTGCTGGTTTTAGTAAGGGAAAAATAATTCAAATAGTATTTCAAGTTATGCTTATTGTTTTTTTCTTTACATTCCCTATTGGAGTTTCAATCTACTTTACATTTAATTTATTTTTTGAAATATTAGAAAAAATATTCTTTGAATTTTTGTTAGATAAAAGAAAAAAAGTCGAAGTTTTAAGAAAAAAAGGCATTAAAACAAGTATATGAAGACAATTGTTTTTTATAAAAAAAGTAAAATAAATAAATATAATCAAACTTTAAAACAACCAAGTTATTATTTTATTAAAAAAGTTATATCAATATTTTTTTTTAAAATTAAGTATGAGGTTGTATTTTTTAATAATCAAGATATTATTGATTTTTTAAATAAAAAAATTATTGATTTAATTTCAAATGAATTTGAGTTAATAATAAAATTTAAAGATATAAAAATTAAACATTTACAAGAAATAACTGTTACTTTAGATACAAATAATAACAATTTATTGTTTGGTAAATTTGGTCAAAATAAAACTTCAATTGAAAAGTACTTTTCATTAGTTTGTTCAAAAGTTTTTTTAACAAAAATTAAAATAAATATTAAATTTTTAAATAAAAAAAATAATTTTACAAATAAAAACAATCACAAAAAACAATCACAAAAATAAAAATGAAAAATAAATTTGGTTTTTTTGATACACATTTTCATCTTTTTGATGAAAGATATAAAAATGAACAAAAATTTTCAGAAAAAGAATTAATAGATAAAGCATTTAAAAATAATGTTGGATGAATTTGTAATGTTTCTACAACATTAAAAGATAGTAAAATTGTTTTAAAACAAATACAAAAATATAAAAATGTTATTGGAGCAATTGGATGTCATCCAAATTATTCTTATCAATGAAACAAAAAACAATATCTTGAATTAGAGATGATGTTAAAAACAAATAAAATAAAAGCTATTGGTGAAATAGGATTAGATTATTATAGAAATTTTTCAACCAAAAAACAACAAGAAAAATGTTTTATAGATCAATTAAAATTATCAAAAAAATATAATTTACCTGTTTTACTCCATTTAAGAGAATCATATCAAGATGCAATTAGTATTATTGAAAAATTAAATATAAAAAAAGGTATTGTTCATTGTTTTTCTGGTACATTAAAACAAGCTAAAAAATTTATTGATTTAGGTTTTTTGATTTCTATTTCAGGTGTTGTTACATTTTCTAATGCTAAAAATTTAAGAGAAGTTGTAAAAAATATTTCTTTGGAAAAAATCGTTGTAGAAACAGATGCACCATATTTAACACCAGTACCATTTAGGGGTAAGATAAATTATTGTGAATATATAAAATTTACAATAGAAAAAATTGCAGAAATAAAAGATATTTCTTTTGAAAGTGTTGTTGAAAACACAACTAAAAATGCTTTAAATTTATTTGGTTTAAAGTAAACATGGTGACTCAGAACAGATTTGAACTGTTGACACCTTGAGCTTCAGTCAAGTGCTCTACCAGGCTGAGCTACTGAGTCATGTTTATTTAAAATATTATAATATTTTTTAAAATTTTATTTATAATTAATAATAATAAAATGAATTTATTTGTTTTGTTGGACCTGTGGTGTACTGGTAACATGTCTCCCTGTCCAGGAGAAGATAGCGAGTTCGATCCTCGTCAGGTCCGCCATTTTATGGAAAAAACAATTTTAGAAATAAAAGGTTTAAATAAAAGTTATAAAAATAATGTTGTTTTTAATGATTTAAATTTTAAACTTTATGAAAATGACATTCTAGCATTAGTTGGTTCAAATGGTGCTGGAAAAACAACTTTAATAGAAATTATTAGTGGAATTAAAAAATATGATTCTGGAAACATTCAATATATTGGTTCAAAAACAAAATTTTTATCAAACTTAAATGTTTGTTTTCAAGAAGGTGGTTATCCTTATGGAATAAGGGTTTTTGATATTATATTACTTTTTTCAAATGTTTATGGTGTTTTAAAAGATGAATATCTTTATAAAAAATTAAAAATTAAAGAACTTGAAAAAAAATCAATGAATAGTTTGTCTTTTGGACAAAGAAAACGTTTTGAATTGTATATTGCATTATTTTCAGGTGTTAAATATATAATTTTAGATGAAATTACATCTGGTGTTGATGTATGGATGAGGATTGTTGTTTTAGATATTTTAAAAACATATATTAAAAAAAATAAGTTAACATTAATTTATATTACACATAATTTTGAAGAGATTAAATCCATTTGTAATAGAGTTGTTTTATTAACTAGAAGCGGAATTGTTTTAGATAAAAGAATTAATAATAAAATGAACTTAAAAAATGAAATTGAAAAAAAAATAAAAGAAGAACACAAAAAAATATTAAATATTAAAAATTAATTAAAGGTATACAAACAATATGTTGTCATTTATAAGAAAACAAACTTTTTTAGCATTATTTTATTTAGTTGCAAGAAATTATTTTAAAAATTATATGTTAATTTTTACAAATTTTATTTTACCTTTAGTAGTTATGTTGATTTTTTGATCTGTTTTTGAAAAAGGTAAAAATGATTTATTTTATATTCCTAAATTATTACCTGGATTAGCATCTTCTGGTATTTTTTCTGTTGGACTTATTTCATTTAGTTCTATTGTTGCAGGTTGAAAAAAATCAGTTATATTTAAAAAAATAAAAGCTTCTTCTGTTCCAAAATTTTATTTACCTTTAGCTTTATTTTTGTTTTATGTAATTATTTCATTTTTATCATTTTGAATGACAATATTTTTTTCTATGATTTTAAATGAAAAAAATATTGAACAATTTAAACATATAAGTAATTCAAAAAATATTTTAAATATAATTATTGGGGTTATTTTTACAATATTTATATCAACTTTAATAGGTTTATTTATAGGATATTTATCTTCAAGTCAAACAACTGCACAAACAATTGGTTTATCTTTTATGTTAATAAATGCTTTTTTGTTAGGATGTTATATAACACCTGATATGTTGATTTCAAATAAAACAATTCATTGATTTTCAATATTTTTTCCACATTATTCATCTATTAAATTGATTCAAATAGGATGATTTGATGGAGGAATTTTTAAAGATTTAAATCAAGTTATTAGAGAAACAACTGATAAATCTGAAATGTATGAAATGTCATATTATAATGTTGATGTTTTAAAAACAAAAATTTGTGATATGAAAAATAATTTATTAAATTGAATTGAATTTTCAAAAATTAACTTTAAATGACAAATACAAATTTTAATGTCTGGTTGAACTTTGTTGTTTGTTTTTTTAAACTTTTTAATTCTTAAATTTAAGAAAAATAAATAACAAAAAATTTAAAATTGTTATATAAATATTAAAAATTATGAAAATTTGATCAAAAATTTATAATATTATTTTCAATAACAAGTTTTTTATTTTTATTGGTAGTATATTTACATCTATTATTTTAATAATTTCTATATTTTGAGGTGTATATTTAAAACCAAAAATTAATATATTTTCAAATATTAAAAAAAATTTAAAAGTTAATGATGAAGAATTTGTAGAAAATTTATCTAATAAATTATTAAATTTAAAATATATTTTTGATAGTAAAGAATTATCTAAAATCATTTTTAAGGCATTTTTAATTAAAGATTTGACAAGAATTAAAGAAATATTACATTTAAAAGATGTATTTATTTTTGAAGGTAAAATAAATGTTTATTTTAATAAAATAAATGGAGAAATAAATTGAAATGAAATACAAGATTCTAAATTTTTAAATGATGAATTAGAAAAACAAATTGAACATTGAATTTTAAAATTAGAAACAGTAGAAATAGATATTGAAAGAGAATTACTTTATGAAAAAATTAATGAAGAATACAATTTAAATGAAAAAAGAAAAAATGATGTTATTAAAGTATTAACAAATCCTACAAAAACTGAAGATGAAAAATTATTAGAATTAGAAATAATTAAAAATAAAAATCCATTAAAAGCAGAAAGTTTTTCATTATTAAGTGGAGAGATTGTTAAGTTAAGAGAAATAAAAAATTTAAATTATTTAAATGAAATATTAAGATGAGTTAAAAGTATAGGTTTGGATGTTTTAAAAATCAAGAAACAAGAAATTAAAAATCTTTGAAATGATTCAAGTAAAAAAATTATGAAATTTGGTTTAAATAATTTAAGAATAAAAGAAATATCAAATTATTTTAGTTTTGAAAATATAAATTTTGTTTCAACCAATGATTTTGATGCAACCACTGGAGATTTTAAAATAGGTATAGATTTTTTTATGGATAAATTAAGTTTTTATGATTTAGAAAGTTTGAAAACATGAATAGAATCGTTTGATAATTTTTATAATAATATGTTAAAAATTAAAATAGAAAAAGAATTTGAAAAAGAAACAAAAAATAAAGAGTTGGTTAAAAAAGTTTTAGATAATTTTTATTTTGATGTAAAGATGAAAGAACTTTTGGGTTTTATTTCAAATAATAACAACAATTATTATGATTATGGATTAAAGAAAGAATATTTTTCAAATATTGATGGTACGTTTAATTCATTTTTTAATTCTGAATTTAATGATACTGAAAAATTAGAAAAAATAATTGATGAATGAATACCTAATTTAAAAACATATGAAAATAAAATAAATAAAGCAGTTTTAATTAAACAAATAATTGAAGAATATACAACAGAATTAAAAGAAAATTATAAATTATTAAAAAATAGTATTACTTCATATCAAATACCAATTGCAACCTCACTTAAAGAAGAAGATTTTGAATCTGATTTTTCATTTAAAGAAAACATTTTAAATTCAAAAACAATTTTACAATTAAATAAGATTAAAGAATGAGTAGAATCTTTAGAAAATAATTCAGAAGTAACAAGAATTAAATTAAAAAATTTAAGAAGTGCAATAAATCCTAAATTATCAGATACTGAATTTAATTTGAAATCAGATATTTTAATAGTTTTAAAAAATTTTAATGGTAATGGTCAATTAGTAACAAATGAACAAAAACAAACATTTTTAGAAATTACTGAATGTCGTTTTTTAGAAGGTTGTACACACAAATGAACTGTTGATGATTTTGATTTAATAACAGGTTTATTTAAAGTTACATCTTTAAATAGTTTTGATAAAGAAAAATTAGATCAAATTAATATATGAATAGATTTATTAAAGACAAATAAAATAAAAATAAAAATTTTAAAAACTCAAATTAAATTAAATTTAGATGAAAATAAGAAAAATATTTGATCTAAAGCAAATAAGATAATAGATCCTAAAGATAAATTTAATGCATTGAAATTAAGTCCTACAATATATAGTATAGATACAGATTTAAATGAAAATTTGAATGAATTTGATGGTTTTTTTAATTATAGTGAAAAAGAATTAAATGAAGAAAATATTGAAAAAATTCTTGATGTTTCAAAATTGAATAAGATTAAATCATGAATAGATATTATTGATGATGACATGGAAGAAGAAATAGAAAAAGCTATTTTGATAGAAATTTTGATTGATCAATCAGAAGAAGATGTTTTAAATGAATTAATTAAAGAAGTTTTAGATGGAAATGGTTTTACAGAAACAACATTTTTAAAAAGAGAAGATATTAATGATAATGGTATATTTAAAAAAGATAAATTAAAAAATCACAAAACAAAAACACAATTAAATAGTATAGAAACTTGATTAAAAGATATTATAAAAAATAAAATTAATACTATTTATACAGATGAAATAAAGTCAATTATTAAAAGATGAAAAAATTTTGCAATTGAAGAAGAACAAAAATCAAATATGCATTTTAATGAAGAAAATAGTATTACATTTAATTCTTTTAATCATGATGGTAGTTTTTTAGATACATTTGTACAAAATAAAAACATAATTCAATTAAAAACTATTTTAGAATGAGTAAAAAACGTTAATTCATATGATTCAAGTGTTAAATATAAAATTGATTTAAATAAAATTAAAGAATTTTTTGAAACTAAAGGAATTAATACAATGAGTGTTTCAGGTGATGAAATTCAAACAGGATTTCAAATTGATAATTATGATGTTTATTTTAAAATCGATTTAGATCAAAAATACAGTAAAGATGAATTAAGTTTTGTTATTTTTAAAGATAATGCTTATTGATGATCAACAGATGAAGAAATAGGTACTGGTAAAATTACATTAAATAATAATGGCAAATATGATGTTACTTTTGAATCAGAAAATAGTCAACTTAAACAAAAACTTGGTTTTTCATAATAATTTTTTAAATTTAATGTTTAAAGATAATTTTGGTTTAAAAATACATTTGTATATAATATAAAAATAATTAAATTAAAAACTCTTTTAAAATTATTAAAAATATTAAGATTATATTATTTAAATATTAAATTATAAATTAAATTTAAACAACATTAAAATATTTTTTAAATATATTAATGAAATTAACAAAATATTAATTTGTTATTCATTAAAGTAAAATTATGAGCTAAAGTATATTATTATAATTTTGATTTTTAAAAAGAATTATAAGAATATAGTAATATTATTTAATTTTTTAAGATTATTTATAAATTTGTATCATAAAATGATATGAATTTATTACTAAATTAAAAGAATAACATTTTTTTCATATATTTTTAATAAAAATTTTAAAAAAGACTTGAAAAAAAAAAAAAAAAACATATTAATATAATGGAGTATGAAAATTAAAAATTTTTTTGATTTAAAAAGAAATAAAAAAACTATAATTAGTTTGTTTTTTATAATTGTGCCAATAATTTCTATAGTTATAGTTTTGATGATTGTATATTTACCACCATTAATTAATAGTAACAAAAACAAAAAAACTATAAAAATAAAAAAAGAAAATATTGATAACAAAGAAAATAAAAATTCTAATATTTCAAACAAAAAAGCAAAACAACCTGATAACTCAAGTCCAAAAGATACAACTCAAACTGATATTTCAACAAATACAAATACAAATCAAGATGATATTTCAAGTTCAGCAACTACAACAACATTAGAAGAACCAAATGAAGTAAGTGATTTAGAACCAGTTGAAGAACCACATGAAGAACCAAATGAAGAACCAGTTGATAACACAAAATCTTCTGATACTTCAAGTTCAACAACCACAACTACAAATAAAGATGATAGTTCAAGTTCATCAACTACAACAACTGTGGAACCAACTGAAGAACATGATGTAGAACTAGTTGAAGAACTAACTGAAGAACAAAATGAAGAAACAACTGCAGAACCAGTTGATAACACACAATCTTCTGATAGTTCAAGTTCAACAACCACAACTATAAATCAAGATGATAGTTCAAGTCATAGACAAGAACAAACACCAGAAACATTTACAACATCAGATGGAACAATTATAACAATACCTAGTTGATTTAGTGATGATAGTTTTGCAGAAAGTCTTTTTCATACAAGCGGTTTATTAAATAATGAAAAAAAAGAAATTGTACTAAATTGACTTTATGGTGATCTTAATACTGATGAAGATGATGGTTATTATGAAAAAAATAGAGAATTTATGTGATCTAAAGAATTTCAAAGAACCCGTCCTGGTACAAATTTAAAGACAAATGCAAATGTGGTTATATATTATCATTATATTTACAAAAAAATATGAATAGAATGACGTCCAAAAAGAGATGGTGGTATAAACAATATTTGATATGGGGATTGGTCTAATCATGTAAATACTAAATGAAAATTTGAAACAAATGCACCAAACCCAGAAAAATATGGTTATCCTGCATTAACAGAACCATATGATTTATCACCAAAATATACATTTGATGATGGTACAGAAATTATAATTCCTAGTTGATTTAGTGACAATACTTTTGATGATAAATCACCAGATGAAATAGAAAGAATAGTAAAAAATTGACTTTATAATCATGAAAATAATGAAAAAAATAGAGAATTTATGTGATCTAAAGAATATTTTGATTGAAATGAGGAAACACCAATAAGAAACAATAAAAATGTTGCAAATAGGTACATATATAGAAAAATTAAAATATATTGATATGATTCAGAAAATATAGAAATTATGTATGGTGATTGAACTAATAATGTAGTATTAGAACCAGAAAAATATGGTTATTAAATATAAAACATATATATACTAATTAATTACATGTTATATAAAAAAATTAAAATTTAATTATTAAAATTTGTAATTTAATTAATAAAAAAATTATTAAATTTAATTTTTTAAAGATAATATTTTTTTAAAAATATATTTTTAGATAATAAAAATATCATTAAATTTGTAAAAAAAAAAAAAAAAACAACAAATAATTGTTGCTTTTATTTTAAATTTATGGTTGTGGAGGCTGGAATCGAACCAGACGACCTTCAGGTTATGAGCCTGACGAGCTAACCACTGCTCTACCCCACAGTATTTATTAAGATTATAACTTATTTATAAAAAAAATAAATGGTACGCCAGGCAGGACTCAAACCCACAACCTTCTGATCCGTAGTCAGATATTCTATTCAATTGAACTACTGGCGTATTTGATATTTATATTATTATTTTATAACTATTAATGAATATAAACATAATAAAATATACAAATTTTAAAAAATATATAAAAATAATAGTATAAAATATATAAAAATATTATGATTAATAATTATGAAATTGTTTACATTGTAAGAGAAGATGTAAAAGATTTAAATTCTATTCAAAAAAAAGTTGAAGAATTAGTTGGTTGTAAAGTTAAAAAACATGAACTTTGAGAAACAAGAGAACTTGCATATCCAATTAAAAAACAAACAAAAGGTCATTATATGATTTTACATGTAGAAACAGAAGGTAGAAATATTGTTGAATTTAATTTAAAAACAAAATTTATAAAAGAAATTTTAAGATATTTAGTTATTAATTTAAATGAAGAAAAAACATTTAAAATTCATAAAAGAACTAGACCATTTTTTAATAAATTTAAAAAAGAAAATTCTGATTTTAAAAAAGAAAATATAGAATAACAAAAACATAAATTATTATGTTTAATTTTAATCAAAAAAATTCAATTTTTTTAAGTCTTAAAAGATTTGAAAAAATTACTAGTAATATTTCAAAAAAATTAAATAGTAATTATTTTGTTTTAAATAAAAAAATATTTGCAAATTCAGAAATACTTATTACTTGTAATACATCTTTAGAAAATAAAGATGTATTTTTGTTTCATTCAACAGATTTAAATGTTAATGAAAGTATAATGGAATTATTTATTTCACTTGATAGTATAAAAAAACAAAATCCTAAAAGTATAAATTTAATTATTCCATTTTTAGCTTATACAAGACAAGATAGAATTTCAAAATTTGGCGAACCAATTACATCACAAATGATTATAAAAATGATTGAATCATTTAATTTAAATAAAATTATTACTTTTGATTTACATTCAGATAAAGTAAAAAGTTATTTTTTAAAAGATAAATTAATTCATTTAAGTTTTACAAATATATTATTAGAAAAATTATTGAATAAAAATATTTTACATTTATCTTTAGTTGTACCTGATTTAGGAAGACAAAAACAAATAGAAAAAATATCTAAAAAATTAAATATTCCACTTATTCAAATTTTAAAAGAAAGACCAGAACATAATAAAACAATTATTAAAAAAGTTATAGGTAATATTAAAGATAGAAATTTAATTTTAATTGATGATATGATTGATACTGGAAATACATTATTAAATTCAATTGATTTTTTAAAAAAATTAGGTGCAAATGATATTTACATTTTATCTACACATGGTATTTTTAGTAATAATGCAATCAAACATTTTGAAAAAAAATATAAAGATGGAAAAATTAAAAGTATATTAATTAGTAATACACTTTTACACAAAGAAACTTCATTTTTAGAAGTTGTTTCAATTGTAGATTGTATAGTTAATTATTTATTAAAAAAATAATTTTTTTATTTTTATTATATAAATGACTTTTTTGTTTATATTTATTTTTGATATATTAATTAAATTAAATATTTATATAAAAAACTTAATATTTTTATTAGATTTTTTTATATCATAATGTTTTATGTTATTATTTTTTAATATATTTAAGTATTTTGATTATAAAAATTAATTATTGTATCATTTTTATTCAATTTTAAATAATTATAAAATGTAATATAAATTTTAATTCCATCAATAATTTCTGTTTTATATGATGGATTTAATAATTTATTTTTTATTAAAATAATTTATTTTTTTTGTAATAAAAAAACACTTATAAAATTAAGTGTTTTTATTTGATTTTCTTTATTTTCACAATTATTATTTATTGTATATTTACTTATATTTTGAAATATATTGTTTTTATCTCAATCAAAATTAGTTTTTTTGAATTCTTTTTGTATAGTTTTATTTTTTAAAGTAATAAATAAAGATATAAGTTTACTTTTAATTATATTAATAACATTATTTTTACTTATTTTATTTTTATTATTTTTTATAATTAATGGTATATCAATAATTAATATTAATATCAATAGTATTTATAAAGTAATACCAAAAATATATTTTTTAATAATTTTAATGAAAAAATTTAAAATATATAAATATGAATAATAAAATTATTTTTTTAGGCTTAGGTAATTATGGAAGTATTTTTAAAAATAACAGACATAATGTTGGTGTTCAATTTATTGAAACATGAATGAAAGATTTAGAAATTGAATGAAATGAAAGACAATTTTATTTTTATTCTCATAAAGAATTTAATGGAATGGAAGTTATTTTTATTAAAATTAAAGATTATATTAATTTAACTGGTATAAATTATAAAAAAGTTTTAAAGGATTTAAATGAAGATTTTTGATTAACATTAATATGCAGTGATAATATAGATTTACCATTTTCTAAAATAAAATTTTATGATCATTTACCCAAAAGTGGTCATAATGGTTTAAAAAATATTGATCAATTTTTTTCAAATTTTAATTTTACCAATTTACAAATTGGTGTTGGTAAAAAGAAACCAATAGAAAAATGAGTTCTTTCTACAATTAAAGAAGATGAATTAGAAATTTTAAAATATAAATTTAAAAATTTACAAAAATTTTTAAATAAAAATTTACCTTCAATAATAAGTAAAAAACAAATTAAATGATCAAAAGAATTAAATTTAAAATGAGGTCAATATAAATCAGATAATAAAATTAATTAATTTTATTGGATGATAAAATATTTTTGTTATTATGAATTTTAATATTTATATAAATAAAATAAAAAAATTAAATAAAAAAAATAAAATAATTTTTTATTTTATATTAATTTTTGGTTTTATTTTATTAGGCTTAGGTATATTTTTAAGTGTTTATTTTTTAAAAATTAAAGAAGATGTAAAAAATAAAGATTTAGTAACTAAGCAAACACAAAAACAATATACAAACAGTAAAAATAAAAAAACAACAGAAGGTTCATCAATTAAAATTAAACAAACAATAAATTCTAATTCTAATCCTTCTTCTGGAATAACACAACCTAATTTACCAACACCAACACCAACATTAACTACACCAACTGATGGTTCATCAGGTACAAACACAGAACAAACAACAAAATCAAATGAAGGACCATTGGAATTGAGTTCAAAATCAATTGAAGAGATAGACCAAATATTAAAAAATACAAAAAAATTTACACCAAATGAAGTATTTACATGATTAAAAGATTCAAACAAAAGAAAATTAATTTTTTCAAATGAAACAGAAGTAATAAAAAAAACATATCTATATGATAATCATGCATATTTTTTAAAAAAAACATATCAATATGGAAATTTAAAATTAACTATTTATTCTTATTTAAATAGAATAGAAATTTCTGGTTGAGAAACTGATATCATTACTCCATTAGACAATCATGTTTTTACATATGAAGATATTAATATGAATTATTTTGAAGTTTACAATAATGTACCACAAACAATAGAAATTGTAAAAGAATGATTAAAACAAAAACAAAATGAAGGATTCCTTGATTATACTAGATTGATAGGACATGATGTAGAATACTATCAAGATGGAAGAACTAAATATTATCATTTTCACAATTATACATCTAATTTAAGTATAAAATTGTATTTACAAGAAGATAAAATAGAAATTCTTTTAAAACCACAAAATGAAGATGTAAATTATTATGAATTTAAATATCAAGATATTGATTTAACATTTCCAATACAAACTACATCAACAATAAATTCTAATTCTCATACTTCTTTTGAAATCACACAACCTGAGTCACCAACACCCACACCCACATTAACTATACCAAATGATGATTCATCAGGTACAAGCACTGAACAAACAATACCATCAAATGAAGGACCATTGGAATTGAGTTCAAAACCCATTGATGAGATAGATCAAATGTTAAAAAACACAAAAACATTTACACCAAATGATGCATTTACATGATTAAAAGATTCAAGCAAAAGAGAAGCAATTTTTTCAAATGAAATTTTAACTAAAAAACAAAGATTTCCAGATAATGACCATGAATATTTCTACACAAAAACATATGAGTATGGAAATTTACAATTAACTATTTATTCTTATTTCAATAGAATAGAAATTTCTGGGTGAGAAACTGAAGGAACTATTTTTTGAAATAAATACTTTTTTAAATATGAAGATATTAATATGAATTATTTTGAAGTTTACAATAATGTACCAGAAACAATAGAAGTTGTAAATGGATGGTTACAACAAAAATGAAATGATGGATTCTTGGATCATAAAAGATTGTTGCCAGAAGACATATATAAATCAGATAATGATTATTTTGAATATTTTCATTTTGAAAATTATACATCTAATTTAAGTATAAAAGTATATTTACCAGAAGATAAAATATTAATTCGTTTAAAACCAAAAAATACACTTTCAGATTATTTTGAATTTAAATATGAAGATATTGGATTAACATTTCCATGAAGTTTTCAATAAATAATATAATGTTTATTGTAAATTTATTTAAATTTTTAAAAAATATATTCTAAATTAAAATTATAAAAATATTTAAATATATAATTAATATTGTTGATTATGAATAATATTAAAAAAAATAAATCACTAGTTGTAATTGGTGCACAATGAGGAGATGAAGGAAAAGGTAAGATAGTTGATTATCTTGCTAAGAATGAATTTGATATTGTATGTCGTTTTTCAGGCGGAGATAATGCTGGACATACAATAATTATTGGTAAACAAAAACATAAATTTTCATTATTACCTGTTTCTATTACACAACCTGATAAAGTTTCAATTATAGGTTCTGGTTGTTTATTAAACTTAAAAACATTACATAAAGAATTAGAACATGTTTTTAAATTTAATACAAATATTAATTTATGAATTTCTGAAAAAGCACATTTAATTTTTCCATATCATATTGTAGAAGATAAAGCTGAAGAAAGTTTTAAATTAAAAAATGAAAAAATAGGAACAACTCAAAGAGGAATTGGTCCTTGTTCAAAAGATAGAACAGCACGTATTGGAATTCAAATTGGTGAAATGTTTGATAAAGAACATTTTAAAAGAAGAATTACAAAAATTATTACAAAAAAGAATTTAATTTTTTCAAAATTATATGGAAATAAATTTCAAGTTAATGCAAAAGAAATTATTGAAGAATGATTAAATTTATTTGAAAACATTAAAGATAGAGTTATTAATGTATATAAATTTTTAAAAGATAAAAAAGATAAAAATATTTTATTTGAAGGTGCACAAGGAACACTTTTAGATCCACAATTTGGTTTTTATCCATTTGTTACATCTACACCAACAACTTATTGAGGAACAGGTTTAGGTGCAGAAATGAAATTAAATAATTTAGAATCTTTAGGTGTTTTTAAAGCTTATTCAACACGTGTTGGTACTGGACCAATGCCAACTGAATTTTTAAATGAAATTTCAGAAAAAATAGTTAAAGTTGGTAAAGAGTTTGGAACTGTAACTGGTAGAAAAAGAAGAATTGGTTGATTTGATGCAGTTATTGGTAAGTATTCAGTTGAAATTAATGGTTTTAAAAATATTTCATTGATGTTATTAGATGTTTTAACAGGTATTGAAAAAATTAAGATTTGTAAAAGTTATACTGTTGATGGAAAAGAATTTGATGTTCCATTATTTTTTACAAAAAATAAAAATATTAAATGTAATTATATTACACTTGATGGTTGAAATGAAGATATAAGTAATATTAAAGAATATGATCTTTTACCGTTAAATACTAAAAAATATATAAAAAAAATAGAAGAATTATTAAATGTTAAAATTAAATTTATATCTGTTGGACCTGAAAGAACACAAATTATAAAAAATGATTAAAAGATACCAAGACAATTCAATTAAAAAAATTTGAGATAAAGATTATCAATTAGAAGTTTGAAAAAAAATAGAACTTTTACATCTTAAAGAATTAATTAATTTAGGATTTTTAACTAAAAAAGAATCAGAAGATCTTGATTTTTCAAAAATAAAAGTTAATAAAGAAAGTTTTATTAATTGAGAAAATAAAATAAAACATGAACTTGCATCATTTGTTGAAATGATTTCAGAACAATGTGGGAAAGCAAGTAGATGAGTTCATTATGGTTTAACATCAAATGATATTTTAGATACAAGTCAAAACTATATGATTAGAGAATCATTAAAGATTTTGATTAAAGAAGTTGAAAAATTATTAAAACTTTTAAAAATTAGATCATTAAAAGAAAAAGAAACAATTATGATTGGTCGTACACATGGAATGTGAGCAGAACCAGTTACAGTTGGTTTAAAATTTGCATGATGATACAATGAATTGAATTTTCATTTAAAACAATTAAAAAAAGCATACAATATAATTAATTTTGTCAAAATTGGTGGTCCAACTGGAACACATACACATTTACCAACAATATTAATTGAAAATGTTGCAAAAAAATTAGATATGAATATAAATTTTGTTGCAACACAAGTAGCATCAAGAGATAAGATGATTTTTGTTGTAAATTCATTATCTAATCTTGTTACTACATTTGAAAAAATTTCTATTGAAATTAGGAATTTACATCGTTCTGAAATTTCAGAATTTAAAGAATCTTTTGCAAATGATCAAAAAGGTTCATCTGCAATGCCACATAAAAAAAATCCATATCTTTGTGAAAATATTTGTGGATTAGCTCGTTTATTTAGAGGTATTGGTTTTAGTATTTATAGTACTAATTTACTATGACATGAACGTGATTTAACAAATTCTAGTTTAGAAAGAGTTTCAATTCCAGATTTGTTTCATTTAATTGTTACAATTTCAAAAAGAATGTTTAATATTATTGAAAATTTAACTGTTAATTATAAAAGAATTGAAGAAAACTTTTTAAAAGCATCACCATATATTTTAAGTCATAGATTACTTTTATTTTTAATTAAAGAAACAAAAAATGAAAGACATATATGTTATAAATTAATGCAAAAAATTTATAAAGAATTTGGAAATGGTAGTTTAAAAGAATTTAAATTATTTTTAAGAAAACAGGAATTTTTTAATAAATTAGAAGAAGAAAGATTTAATTTTTTATTTGATTTTAGATATTATATAAAAAATATTGATAAAATTTTTAAACAAATTTTTAAAAAACAAAAATAATTATGATTGTTGAAAAAAAATATTATTTAGGTAAAACTATTTTTTCTGAAAAAGAAATTTATAATGCAATTACAAAATATGCAAATAAAATTAATAAAGAATATAAAGATAAAAAAATAACCATAATTATAATTTTAAATGGAGCAGTTTTTTTTGGTATTGAATTAATTAAAAAATTAAAAATAGATTTAGAAATGGATTTTTTAGGTATTTCTTCATATGTTGGAGATTGTAAAAAAGAAAAAATTAAATTTTATAAAGAATTAAAAATAGATTTAAATAATAAAGACGTTTTAGTTATTGAAGATATAGTAGATTCTGGTAAAACATCACAATTAATTTATAATTTTATAAAAAAATTTAATGTAAAATCAGTAAAAATTTGTTCATTAATTAGAATAATGAATAATTCAAAATATATAAATAATAAAGATTGAACACATTTATTAGAAATGGAAAATAATACTTGAATAGTTGGTTTTGGTTTAGATTATGAAGAAGAATATCGACATTTAAAAGATATTAAAAAGTTAATTTTTAAAAAATAATTAAAAAATAATATAAAATTAAATTAATCCAAAGAAAGTAACGATTCAATAGAATTTAATAATGTTACCGAGGTGTTAGTATTTTTTCCAACATCTTGTGTTGGAATTTTTTTTAAGGAAAGATATGAATAAAAATCAAAAAATAAAAGCATTAAAAGTTAAAGAATTAAAAGAAAGTTTTAAAAATTTACAAACAGTTGTTCTTTTTAAAAATAATTCTTTAAATGTTAGTACTATTCAAGAATTTAAAAAAGAAATTAGAGCAAATAATGCTGTGTTTAAAGTTTATAAGAATAGATTATTAAAAAGAGTTTTTGAAGATACTAAATTAAATGATTTAAATAATTCTTTAATTGGTCCTTTAATGTTTATTTATTCAAATGATAGTTCATTAGATTTAATTAAAAAGATTTTTAAATTTAAAGTTAAAAATCAAGGAACAGAAGTTGTTGCTGGATTTTTTGATAAAAAAATATTAAATTCATCACAATTAGATGAATTATCAAAATTACCAAGTTATGAAGAATTATTACAACGTTTTGTTGGATTGATGAAAAGTCCACTTTCAAATTTGGTATTTACATTAAAAGAAATTATTAAAAATAAAGAGAAAGTTTAACAAAAGGAGAAGAATATGTCAGATAACAAAGAAAAAGTATTAAAAACAGAAACAAAAAAAGAGAAAGTTAAAACTGAAACAAAAACAGAAGAAAAAAAAGAAACAGTTGATACTGGTAAATTCAAACATTTAATTGATGAAATTGAAAAAATGAATTTAAAAGAATTAAATGATTTTGTTAAAGTAGTACAAGATTATTTTGATGTTGTTCCTATGGCAATTGCATCAAATGGTTCATCAAATGGTAAAGAAGAAACAAAAGAAAATACAAAGGTAAGTGTATTTTTAACTGAAGCAGGACAATCAAAAATTGCTGTTATTAAAGCAATTGGTTCATTAACTGGAAAAGGATTAATGGATTCTAAAAAAATGTTAGATAAATTACCAGCAACTATTGCAACAGATAAAACTGAAGAAGAAGCTGAAGCAATTAAAAAACAATTGGTTGATGCAGGTGCTACAGTTGAAATTAAATAGTTTAATAAATAATGACAAGAAAAGAAACAAAAATATTAGATTTTAAAAGTTATAAAGTAAATGTTGTTTGTATTACATGTAATAATAAATATGAAATTGTAACAACATTAAAAAAAGACTTTAAAATTGATGTATGTTCTAAATGTCACCCTTTCTATTTAGGCACACAAAAATTTGAATCTAAAGCAGGAAGAATGGAAAGATTTAGAAAATTAGAGAAAAAATCTGCTGAATTAAAATCAAAAAATAAAAAAACTTCTCCAAAAGTTAAAAAGGTAGAAAATAAAGTTGAAACTAAAAAAGTAGTTTCTAAAAAAAAGGAAATTAAAAAATAATGTATAACAGTGTAACCTTATGCGGAAGAATAACAAGAGATGTTGTTTTAGAACATACAGAAACAGGTAAAGCGTATTTTAAAAATACAATTGCTGTAAGTAATATTTTTAATAAAAGTACTGATTTTATAAATATTATTTCTTGAAATGCAATTGCTATAAATATGTCAAAGTTTCTTAAAAAAGGTTCTTTAATTTTAGTTGAAGGAAGGTTACAAGTAGATTCTGTTGGTAATGAAAACGAACGTAGAACTTACTATACAGTTGTTTTAAATAGAGTTGTATTTTTAGAATCTAAATCAAGTAGCACTTCAAAAGAAACATCAGAAATATTAAAAAAAGAGCAAGAAAAATCTTTAATTAATAAAGAAAACAAAGAAGATATAAACACATCAAAAGAAGATGAAACATTTGAAAAAGACGAATCATTTAATGAAGATGATTCATTTGATGAAGATAATTCAGATGATGATGGAATAGAGTGAGAATAGAAAAAAGTTATGATTAAAAAAAGAGGTAAAACAAGATTTAGAAGAAAAAGTGTATGTTATTTTTCAAAAAATAAAATAAAACACATAGATTATAAAGATGTTGAATTATTAAAAAGATTTATTACAAAATCTTTTGAAATAACTCCTCGTTCAATGACTGGAACAAAAAATAAATATCAAAAATATTTATCAAAAGCAATCAAACGTGCTAGATTTTTAGGTTTGTTAAGATATCCTGGTCAAGAACCAAAAAATTTATTTAAAACAAAAATTGTTTCTAATAATTTAAAAACACAAGAAGAAACAGTTTTAAGTAATAAAGAAACAGAAAAACAATTTAAAAAAGAAGAAAAATAATTATGTTTTCTCGTGTAAGAACAAGGTATGCACCATCTCCAACTGGTTATTTACATTTAGGTGGTTTAAGAACAGCATTATATTGTTATTTATATTCACGTCATTTTAATGGTGATTTTATAGTCCGTTTTGAAGATACAGATCAAAAAAGAAATATTAAAGATGCAACTAAACAAATGTTGACTTCTTTAAGAAATTTAGAACTTGATATTGATGAAACAATTGATAAAATTGGTAAATATGGACCATATAGACAAACAGAAAAATTAGATATTTATGTTAAAAAAGCAAAAGAATTAATAGAAAATAAAAAAGCTTATTATTGTTTTTGTACTAAAGAAGAATTAGATATTGAAAGAAAACAACAATTAAAAAATGGTTATAAAGCACCACAATATTCAAGAAAATGTTTAAAATTATCTGAAACAGAAATTAAAAACAAAATTCATTTAAACAAAGAATATACAATACGTTTTAAAGTAAAAGATAATTTTGAAGTTAAATTTAAAGATATGGTTTATGGAAATATGTCTTTTTTTACAAAACATATTGAAGACTTTATAATTATTAAATCTAATGGAATTGCAACATTTAATTTTGCAGTTGTAATTGATGATCATGATATGTTAATATCACATGTAATACGTGGTTCAGATCATCTTTCAAATACACCAAAACAAATTTTAATTTTTAATGCATTTAATTGAGATGTACCTGAATATGGACATTTAACATTAATTCAAAAATTAGGTTCAAAAAAGATGTCAAAGAGAAATTTTGATGAAAAACAATATCTTGATTATTATTTAAAATTAGGTTTTATTCCAAAAGCAATATGTAACTATTTAGCACTTTTAGGATGATGTCCAGATTTAAGACAAGAAGTTTTTTCAATGGATGAATTAATTCAAAGATTTGATGGATCTAATTTAAATAAAGGAAATTCAACATTTTCATTATTTAAATTAGAATGAATTAATAAAAAACAAATTCAAAAATTAAGTAGAAAAGAGTTTTGAAATTTTGCAAAAACATTTTTAAATGAATTTAAAGATAAACCTAAAATTAAAGATATAGTTTCTTTATGTGAAAAAGAAATTAGTTATTTTTCTGAAATTCCAAATTTATTAAAATCATTTTTTGTTGAAACAATTGAATATAGTAAAGAACAAAAAGAATTTTTAAAATATAATAAAGAAATTTTAATTTTATTTAAAGAAAATATAGAAAAAATTGAATTTAATATTGAAAATATACAATCAATTTTTATGAAAATAAAAGAAAAAACAGGACTTTCTAATAAAAAAATAATTTCACCAATAAGGGTTTTAATTACTGGTAAAACAAAAGGCCCAAAATTAAAACATATAATTTTTTATTTAGGTAAAGAAAAGGTTTTAAAATTTATAGATAATGCAATTACACAATAAAGATGTATTAATGTTTTATGATGTTGTATATCAAGAAATAAAAATTAAAAATAAATTAATTGAAAAAATTATTTTTACTCCTGAATTTCAAAGATTAAAAAATATTTTTCAATTAGGTACAATTTCAATTCTTAGACCATCAACAAGACATACAAGATTTTCACATTCTTTAGGTGTTTATAAATTATTAGATCTTTTATTTAAAAAAAATGGTTTTAAAAATATTTCTGAAAAAGAAAAATTAGAAGTTAAAATTGCTGGTTTATTACATGATATTGGACATGGACCATTTTCACATAGTTTTGAAAATATATGTTCGAATTTTAAACATGAAGAATATTCATGTTTAATTATTAAAAATAAAAGTGGACAAATTTTTAATTTATTAAAAGAACATAATTTAAATATTGATAGAATTTGTTCATTGATTAAAAATGAAACAAAAAATGATTGAGCTCAATCATTAATTTCTGGACAATTTGATTTTGATCGTTTAGATTATTTAATGAGAGATCAATATTTTGTTGGTTTAAATTTTAGAAGTAGAAATATTTATTGATTAATGGAAAACATTAAATTAATTGATAATAAAATTGTATTTTTAGAAGATGCACAATCATATTTAGAAAGTTATTTAATTTTTAGATTTTATATTTATAAAGATTTATTTTGAAATAAAAGAAATTTATTATTAGAAGGAATATTAAAGTCAATTTTTGTAAGAATTAAAGATATAAAAAATATTGAAAAACATGATTTGGGATTTTTTAATTTTTTAATTAAAGATAAAAAAATTGAATCTAAAAATTTAATAAAGTTAGATGATATTGAATTACAAAATTTAATTAGAAAAATAAATAAAAATACACAAGATTTAATTTTAAAAAAATTAACTGATATTTTTGTTTTACCAAAAAAGAAATATGATGAATATTTTGTATTAAATAAGCCAAAAAATTTTTCAATTGAAGATGAAAGATATTTTAGATTTTCAATTCAAAGATTGATTAAAATTTATGAAACTAAAAAAGATGAAATTTTATTTTTATTAAAAGATGGTTCTATTAAAAAAATGAGTGAAATTTCATTTTTTTTTAATAAAAATAAAATTAGCAAAGTTTTTCAAGAAATTTTTTTAAAAAAATAATTTATAATAATATATAAATCATTTAAATAATTATGCATAAACATTTATATTTAGCATTAAATTCTGGATCTAGTTCTATTAAGTTTCAATTATTAGAAAAAACAGAAAATAAATTTCTTGTTATTTGTAGTGGACTTGTTGAAAGAATTGGAATAGATGGTGGTCGTTTCATTTTAGAAGATAATAAAAAAAATAAAATAGTTATTGAAAAAGATATTAAAGATCATGAAGTTGGTATAAAATTAGCATTTGATACATTAATTGAAAAGAAAATATTAATTAATTTTAATGATATTAAAGGTGTTGGTCATAGAGTTGTACATGGTGGCAGAAAATATAGACAACCAGTTTTAGTAACTGAACAAGTTATTAAAGATTTAGAAAAAATGGTTGATTTATCTCCATTACATATTCCAGGTCATTTAGCTGTTATTAAAGCAATTAGATCTTTGTCAAATGTTGAAAATGTAATTGTTTTTGATACAAATTTTCATAAAACAATTCCTCAAATTAATCATATTTATGCTTTACCATGAAAATGATATGAAGAATATGGAATTCAAAAATATGGTTTTCATGGAAGTAGTTATGAATACATTGTTAAAAAATTAACTGAAATTTATGGTAAAAAATCAAATTCTATTATTTGTCATCTTGGAAATGGTTCTTCAATTTCTGCAATTGAAAATGGTAAATCTATTGATACATCAATGGGATTTACAAAACTTAATGGTTTAATGATGGGAACTCGTTGTGGAAATATTGATCCATCAATTCCACAATATATGTGTAAAAAATTAGGAATTTCAATTGATGAAATTACTAAAATTTTTTGAAAAGAATCTGGTTTTTTAGCTATTTCTGGTATTTCATCAGATGGTAGAGATATTGAAGAAGCTGCAAAAAATGGAAATAAAAGAGCAAAATTATCATTAGATTTATATTCACAAAGATGTGCAAATTATATTGTTGAATTTGCAAATAAATTGAAAAACAAAATTGATTATATTGTTTTTACAGCAGGAATTGGTGAAAATAGTAAATATTTAGTTAAAGATATTCTTTCAAGAATTTATATTTTAGATATTAAATTAAAAGATGATTTATTTGAATCAAAATCTGAAAAAAAAACAAAAGGTTATTTTTATTTAACAAAACCTGAATCAAAAATTCAAGTTATTATCATGAAAACTAATGAAGAATTAATTTTGGTTGAAACTGCAGAAAAAGTTATTATTAAAAATAATAATAACAATAATAATTAATTTATTTTTTAAGTAAAAATAAATTAATATTTTTAAATAGAAATTTTATTTATTATGATTAATTCGAAAAAACAAATGTCAACTACTGGTTTTATACTTTCTGCAATTGGTGCAGCAGTTGGTTTAGGTAATATTTGAGGTTTTCCAACAAAGATGTTACAACATGGTGGTCCAGCATTTTTAATTCCATTTTTAATTGCAGTTCTTGTAATAGGTTTGCCATTATTAATTCTTGAAATTAATATGGGACATAAATGACGAAGAGCTCCAACAATTTTTTATAAACATTATTTAGGAAAACATGGTTCTTCTTTTGCTTGATTTCAAGCAGGTATACAATTGCTTTTAGGAACTTATTATGCAATAATAATTGCATGAGTTTTATTGTCAATTTTTTCATCATTTAAATTAAAATATGTTGTTGAAAATGATTTTATAAAAAAAATAATTGATGGTTCTTGATTTAACACAGATAAAAACAAAGCTATAACAAATGATTTAACATTAAAAGGTCTTTTAATTAATCCAATTATATTTATTTTGTTTTTCTTTGTTATTTTGATGACAGGTATTGTTGTTTCACGTGGTTTAAAAGGTGGAATTGAAAAAATAAATAAAATAATAATTCCAGCATTATTTGTGTTATTTATTGTTTTATTTATTTATACATTAACTTTAGAAGGAGCAAAAGATGGTATAAACAAAATGTTTACACCAAATATTGAAAAATTAAAAAATGGTGCAGCATGAAGTTCAGGATTTAGTCAAGCAATTTTTACATTTTCTTTAGGTGTTTCAATTATTATTATTTTTTCTGCTTCATCACCAAAATATAGTGATAACACAAATAAAGCAATTGTTATTGTTGTTGCAGATACAATGATTGCATTAATTGCATGTGCAATTATATCAAGTACATTAGGTGCATTGTCAAATAATACATATGGAAATGAAATTACAATTACTTCTGATAAGATTATTTCTAATAAAACAAATAAAGAAATTGTTGGTGCATCAATTGTATTTGAAATATTTCCAAAATTATTTAATTTAATTAATCAAAAAGCAAGCGGATTAGGTACAACTATATCATTAATGTTTTATGTAAGTGTATTTTTTGCAGCATTTTCATCAATGATAAGTTTAATTGAACCAACTGTTACAAATTTAGAACAAGGTAGAAAGATTGATAGAAAAAAAGCAGTGATAATTGCATGTTTTGTTCAATTTATTTTTGGATTAATTTATACAACAAAATTAAAAACATTTTTTAAAGAAACAACAAGTGATACATACATTGATAAATTATTAATTCTTTCAATTATTATTTGATTGTCTATGATATTATTTTCTAAAAATTTTGTATTTATAAAAGAATTAATAAATCATAATAATGAAATTTCAATTTATAAAATAGGTAAAAAATTTATATTTATTTTATTTTGTTCTTTAATTATATTAATTACAATTTTTGTTTGAGGATGAGTAGATTTTGCATATGCAATAAATGATTCAACAAAAGATTTATATAAAATTACATGATGACAATGAACATTTTCATTAATTACATTTTTTGTACCATTTGCATTTTTAGTTTTTGTATTAGGATATATTGATTTTTGAAAAAAAAGTTATATGAAATTTAAAGGATTTTTAAATAAAAAAATATGAAAGATATAGGATTATTAGTTTTAATATCATTGATTTTTATTTTAGTCATAATTTTTATTATTACAATTATTGTTGAAAAAATTCAAATTAATAGAAAAAAAAGAATTGATATTGAAAAACATATTGAAAAATTATTAAAAAAAAGTTATCAAGAATTATTAGAAGAAGAAAATAAAGATCTTAAACAATCTAAAAAAGAAATTTTTAAAAATAAAAAATAGTTTTATATAAAAAGTTTAATAAAGTTTCATCATCTAATTGAATTTTTACATCTTTTATTTCATAATCATTTAAAATGTTTTCATTATTTTTTAATTCAATTAAATTTTTATTTAAAAATAATTGTTCTTCTTCTATTTGATATATAAAATTTGAATTTATAGTTTCTATTTTTTTAATTTTTTTATAATGTTCTTTTAATTTTACATTTTCTTTAGTTTTAAGAAATAATTTTTTATCATTATCAAAAAATTCATAAACAAATACTTTCCCAGTTATAAATTTTTTCTTTTTAATAAAATTTAACATTAAAATTAAAGAAATTATAATTATAAATATTAAAAAAATTGAAATAATATATTGTTTTTTAATGTTCATTTAAATTAATTTGATGTTTGAATATATTTTTTAAATTATTATTGTGTGTTGAAAATAATATTAATTTATTTTTATTATTTTTAATAAAATAATTTAATATTTCTTTTGCAAAATTACTAGGAAGTGAATTTAAACATTCATCTAATAAAATAATTTTTGAATTTGTAAAAAATAAAGATAAGAAAATAATTAGTTGTTTTTGACCATTACTTAAGTTTTCATTTTTTATTTGATTTAAAAGATTTAAATTTATTTTTTTTAATCATAAATTTAATTTTAAATCATTAAATTTTTTTAATTTAATTTCATTAATTTCAAAATTTAAAATATTTTCAATTATAGAACCATCATATAATTTTGAGTTACTATTTAAAAAAATTATTTCTTTTTTAAAAATATTTTTATTTTTAATATCAATATCATTTATTTTAATTGTTCCAATTTTTGTTTTTATTTCTCCATAAATTAATTGTAATAATGTTGTTTTACCAGTTCCAGATCTACCATTTATTAATGTATTTTGATTTATTAAAATATTTTTATTTTTATTTCAAATTAAATTATTTTTTACAAATTCAAAATTTAAATTTTCTATTTTAATTTCATTTTTATTAATTTTATTTAATTTCATTTTTGTTATTTCTTCTTTTTTATTAATTAAAAATGGGTTTAATATATTTTTTAATTTTTTAATTTTTATTCATTCATTATAAGTAGAAAAGAATATTAAATTTTTATCAATAATACTTTTTGTAATTGAAATTAAAAAAAGAAACAAACCAACACTTATTTTATTAGAAGTTAATTTTATAATTGCATATATAATCAACATTTTGATTAAAAATTTGATTGTATTTATTAAAGATGTTGTATAAATTTGTAATGAGTTTTCCTTTTTATTATTTTTTAAAATTTCATCAAAGTTTTTATGTATTTTTTCATTTATATTAAAATCAATGTTTCTTCTTTTTAAATCATTTTGATTTTTTAAAAAATTTATAAAATTTATTGAAAATGTTTTTTCATTTTCAATTTTTTTTTGATGTAAATTTTTAAAAAATGGAAATATAAAAACAAAAATAATTAAATACATAATTGTAAAAATTAATATTAAAAAAACTATTCAATAATTAAAGAAAAATAGTATTATTGTTGAAATGATTATAAAAAATAAATTATGAAAAATATTTATTAAATTTGGAAAATAAAAATTAATTATTTGATTAAAGTATTTATATTTTTCTAGTATTAAACCTATAGAATATTTTTTAAAATCTATATATTCTAAAAACTTTATTCTTTGAAAGAATAATAAATTTCATTTTTTTTTATATATTATTTCTGTTTTAAATTTTAATTTTTCAAATATTATATTAATTATTAAATTTGTTAAAAATAATAAAATAAATGTAAAAAAAATTATAAATATTTGTGAATTTATTTTTTTTATTAAAATTTCATCAACAATTATTTTTATTAAAAACTGCAATAAAATATTTAAAATTGTTGAAAAAATACTAATTGATAATAAACAAATAATTGGAAATGTTATTTTTTGTAAAAAATTTAATTTTAACTTTTCTTTTAAAAGTTCATTTAATGAAAATTTGTTTGGATTACTAATTAATACTATATTTGTATATATTTTTTTTAATTCATTTTCATTTATTCATTCAACATCTTCATTTGTTGGATTTGCTATTAGATATTTTTTATTATTTTTTTTAAAAATAACTATAAAATGATATCCAAATTTATTTTGTGTTTGACATATTATTGGATTTGTAATTTTTTCTGTTTTAAATTCTTTTCAATTAACAAAATATGAAACTAAATTAACATTTAGTTTATTTGCTAATTCTTCAATTTCTAATAAATTTAAATCTTGATAGTATTTTGTATCTTTTAATAATTGAAAATAATTTAAATTATTTTTATGAAAATATTCTGATATCATTGCAACACATGCAATTGAACAATCTCAATTATTTTGTTGTTTTAAAAACTTAATATACATATTAATTTAATTAGTTTTTTAAATTGTTATTTACTTTATTTTTTTTAAAAAAATATATATTATAATTAAGATAGATTAGACAATATATGAACAAAGTTATTAAATTAAAAAATAAAAAACAAGAAATAATTTTAAATAAAAAAATTAAAAATTTAGAAAAAAAAATTAAAATAATTGAAGAAAAAATTAAAATTGAAATTAAAAATAAAAATGATACAAAAAAAATTGAAAAATATAACAAAAATAAAGAACTTTTAAAAAAAGAATTAAATTATATTAACAAAGATTTAACTGATTTTAAAAGTAAATATAAAAATAATTTTATATTTACTTTTATATGATTTTGTATGATTTTAATTGTTGGTTTAATATTTTTGATAAATTTTTTATTTTAAAATATAAAAAAATATTTTAAATTAAATATATTTTTATTTTTAATTTATAAATTTATATTATTATGAAAAAAATTTTTATTAAATTATTTTTTATTTTTCTTTTTACAACAATAATTGTTATTTTAACTGGTTATTTGTTTAATACAAATTCAAGTGTTCAATATTATAATCGAAACGAAAAATTAGATTTGAACTTAAAAGAATTTTATAAAGTTGTTAATAATGAATATGAAAAAATACAACAAAAAAATAAAGAAGATAATTTAAATTTGGAATATTTATTGGTTTTTAAATGAAAAAAAGATGATTCTTTTGAACTTGTTCATGATCAAAAAGGAAATAAACATAGTATAAGTATAGATAAAGATATTGCTTTGGATATATTTGCTAAAAGTGTTTTAAAATGAATAGGAAAATCTGAAAAATTTAAAGGTTTTTTAATTGTACACAATCATCCACCAACAAGTGATGAAACTAGTTATAGTGCATTGTTACCAAGTGATGCAGATAAAAAAAGTTTTGAAATCTTCAAAAAATGAACTAGTACAATAGATTCATTTATTTTTAAAAATGATTATGAAAATGAAGGTATTTTTTCAACAGCACAAAATATAGGATATCAAACATTTATTGGTTATTTAAAATCATTAATTGAATCCAATTTTATTGTTTATAGATTGAAATCAATAATACCATCAATTTTAGTTACATTATTTTTTGTATTAATTTTTTATTTAATAAAAAATAGAAATAAAATATCAAAAAATAATAATTTACCAAAAAATAATAATTCAATAAATAAACAAAAAGAATTAGATGAATGATCTAAAAAATATGATGAGTATTTAAAAAAACAAGAATAGTTTTATAAATTTATTCATTTATATATAATTTTAATTTTTTCTTTATTCTTTTAATGTCATCTTTTATTTTCTTACTTTCTTTTTTAGTATTTTTTAAAATAATTAAGTTTTTAATATTTTAAAAGAAACTGAATAATAATATAGATATATTTTTTAATTTTCAGGTATATTTAAATAACTTATTAATGGATGTATTTCAGAAACTTGTTCTAATGCTTTTGTCGCTATTGTTTTTAATGTATCTTTTTTATCATCAGTAGTAATATCAAAATTTTCATTATTTCATGTTTCAATATTATGAATCAAAAACTTTTCAGTATTTGTAGCTATATTAGTATATCAATTAGTATTTTTTTTAGCTCATTTTACAATAGATTTTCATTTAGTTTTATCATGAATAACTGTATTTAAAGTAGATATATCATTATCTTTTCATGTTTTGGCAAGTTGAAAGAATGAAATGATGTCTTTTTGTTCTTTTATACGATTTTTTATAATTCTTTTAACTTTTGCTTTATCAGTTTTTTTATCTATTTCTTTTAATATTGGAATTAGTTTGTAAATTTCTTCTATTGCTTTTGCTGAAATTCTTTGTAAAGTTAATTTTACATTTAATTCTTTTGCTTTTGGATCTGTAATACTATCATCTAAAATACTATTCATTATTTCTTTTTCAAAAGCACTTGCATTTGAGTTATATCAATTTTCATCTCCTTTAGCAAAATTTACAATAGATTTTCATTTAGAAATGTCATTTGTTTTATTGAATATTAGTGAATTAAAATCACCTTGATTAATTTGTGCTTCTTTTCATTTTGTTGCAAAATCATGTATTTCAAATCAATTATTATAATGTTTTGATAATAATTTATTGTTATTTTCCAAATACTTGCTAAGAACTTCTTTTAGTTTATTTGAATCAAATAATGGAATAATTGAAACAATTTGAGATTTGAATTGTTCTGCAAGAATTTTTAATTGATTTTTATTTCTATTTGCTTCTTCATCTGTAATTTTTTCATCTAAAATATGATCAACTAAAATTTTTCTAGATGAATCTGAATTATAAAATTCACTTTCTTGTTTAATTGAATCAGCAATAATTTTTCAGTTTAAAATATCTCTTTTTTTATTAAATGATAATTCAGATAATCGTTCTACATGTCAATTGTGAGCAAGTCTAATAGTGTTTCCAATTAATTTAAGATTATTTAATCATTTGTCACTTGGTTTATAATTTTCTTTTTGTATTATTTTTTCTAATTCTTTTGATATTTTAGTTTCTTGATTATTATTTTTAACAACACCATAAATTCCTAAACCAAGTGCTGTTGTAGCAATGAAAGAAATAGCTATAATTGATGTTATTTTAATTTTCTTTTTATTGTAATTCATGTTTTTTTATTTCTTTTTCTTTTTATATATAGTTTATATATAGATTTAATATAAGTAATTATACAAAAAAATTTTATATTGTATTTTGAAAGAATATAGGGGTTTTGTTTTTTGTAAATTAAAAAGTATAATAAAAAAAATTCTTAAACAAAAAAAACAAAAAAAAGAATTAGAAAACTCCATTAATAATTTAAATGAAATAATCATACACGATAAATTATAACAAAAAAATTATTAAAGAAAAATATTTTAATATAATTTAAGTTATCTTGTGAGAATTAATATATAAAGGGTTTAATGATTGTCTCCAATAATTATTTTTTTTGTAATGAAGAAATTGGAATATAAAATATTTGTGAATATTATTGTAATTTAAAATATTATTGTAATTGTGTTGTAAAAGTAAAACATAATATAAAAATTTAATAAATTAAACAAATTTACAAAGTAAATTAAATACAGAAAAAAATTTAATTCATTAAATAAAATAAATATGAATAAAATAAATGTTATTGATTTATTTTTAAATTATTTGTTATTTTTAAAATTTTATTTTATTGATAAAATTAAATTGAATGAAAATAAAATTATTTAAAGAATTAAATAAAATCAATTTTTATTTAAAAAATGATTCAATAAATGCTATTGCAAAATTTGATTTTGAAAATAAAGAATTTAAAATTTTAAAAAATAGTAGATTTTTAACAGAAAATTATTCAGAAAAATTATTAAAAGAAAAAATTCATTTTATTCAATTAAAAAAAAATCTAAAAGAAATAACTAAAATAAATTATTTAAAATGTTTAAAAAAAGTAAAAAATATTTTTGATTTTTTATGTAAAAAAGAAATAATTATTTTACAAAATAATAATTATTTTTTTAACCATAATTATATTTTTGATAAAACAACAATAGCTACAATGATTTTTTTTGGTTATAAAAAACATGAATATATACATTATGAAAATTTTTGAAAAGATAAACATAATAATAAATTAAAATATTATTTAAATGCATTTAAAAAAGAATCAAAGATTTTTAACAATACTGAAGAAAAAAAATATCAAGATTTAAATGAAATAAATATTTCTTATAAAGAATCAATAAAAAAATATAAATTTAGAATAAACCAATATTTATTGAGAGAAAAGCTTTTAGAAAAATATAATCAAAAATGTTTATTTTCTAATATAGATATTGTTGATGTTTTAGAAGTTGCACATATTAAAGGTGTAAGTGATTATAATGATGAAGAAAACATTAATGATATAAAAAACTCAATTTTGATTAGTTGTTTTTTTCATAAATTATTAGATAGTGGATTAATTTCTTTTGATGAAAATTATAATATTATTTTTTCTTCAAAATTATATAAAAATCAAATTAAAATTATTAAAAATTGTATCAAAAATAAAGAATATTCAAAAATTTTAAAGAAAAACATTGATTTTAAATATATTGAATATCATAGAAATAATATTTTTCAAAAATAGATATTTTTAATTATGTTTTTATTTTTTTATTTTTTTTTGATCTTTAGATTTTAAAATTTTGATTATCTAATTAAATATTATTTTTACATAATTCGTTGTTTTTTATAAAATTCTTTTTAAAAATATTTAAATTTTGATTTATGTCTTTTATTAAAATTTCTAATAAGATAATATTATTTTTTATTTATTTAATTTTTAAAACGCCAATATCTTTTAAAATTTAATTTTTAAAAACTTTATTTTCTTTTAACATGAAAGTTTTAAAAATATCGTTTTCTTTTTTTCTTGTTTCTTGTTTTTTATTATTTTTTGAAATTTTATTCATTATTTTATTAAATTTTTTGTTATTTTCTTTTTTGGATTTAAAAAATATTTTTCTATTATAATTTCATTTTTTATCTAATTTCATTATAAAGTTTATACAAAATACAAACATTAAAAATATTAATATGATGATTGGTAATAATATTGAAAGTATAATTTTTAATTCATTCATTTCTTTAAAAATCTCATTTTTTATATTTATTATTATTTTATTATTTTTTATTTTTTAAAAAAATAAAAATTTAAAATTTAAATAAAATAAATGTTTTTATAAAGACAAAAATAACAACAAATGAATTTAAAATAAATTAATTTTTATTAAGAGAAAAACTTTTATAAAAGTATAATAGACAATGTTTATTTTTTAATATAGATATTTTTAATTTTAATTATGTGTTTTTTTTATAAATTATTAGATAGAGTATTAATTTCTTTTGATAAAAATTATAATATTATTTTTTTCTTTAAAGTTATTTAAATATCAAATTAAAATTATTAAAAATTATATAAAAAATAAAGAATATTTAAAAATTTTAAATTAAAATATTGGTTTTAAATATATTTAATATCATAGAAATAATATATTTAAAAATTAGTTTTTATTTTTAAAACAAATAAAATAATAATATATTATTAAGTTATATAAAGGTATAAATGTAATAATAAAGGAGAAATATAATGAATAATGAATTAAAGATCATTGAAGATTTTTTTGAAACAACATATGGTTGGATGGTAATAGGTATAATTATTGGTATTTCATTTTCTTTAGGACTTTTACTTTCATATTTAGGTGGTAAATCTATTTCTTGTAAAAGTTGTTTTTGAAAATTAATGTTTGGTTGAATACTTTCTGGATTTATTTTTGGTTTAATTTTAACTATTATTGGTTATAAAATTCAAATTAAAAATTCAAATAAATTAGATGTAAAAATAGCTGATAGAAGAACAAAAGAATATAAAGAATGAAGTAAGAAACATAATAAAAAAACAAGTAAAAAAAATTTAGATAAATCAAGCAAAAATTTAGAAGACATAAGTTAAAAAAATAAATAAAATTATATTAAATAAAAATTTAATTTAATCTGTTTTATTAATTTTTAATTGTATTAGTTTTATTCTTTCTTTATCTTTTGTATTAAATATATGTTCTAAATTATTATTTTTTTCAAATAATTTGATTCAAGTGTTTATACAAGATGAAAAAAGTTCAAAAACATCATTTTCATTTAGACTTGATTTATTTTCAATTTTTGCATTATGTTCACAAATTTGATTTCTTATTATTTTTATTATTTCAAACATATGTAATATTAAATCATTATCAGTTTTATTTAAAAATGGTATTTTTTGAATATCTTTCTTTTGTTTTCCATCAAATGATAATAATAAAAAATTATGTGTTATTAATCCATTTAATGTATTTAAATCTTGATTTTTTTCTGATGTATTTAAAAATATTTTGTGTTCTTTTAATTCAATTGTTTTTTCATAATGTATTAAATATCCATTGATTTGATTTGTACAACCTGGTTTAAATTTAGCAATAAATGTATTGGTAGAATAACAATGTTTACATTTTATTTTTATTATTGAAAATGTATCTCTTTTTAATGTTTTTCCGCTTTTATATTTACATGGAAAATTACTATTTTTTTTACAATTAAAACATTTTCATACAAACATATTTTTTATATATTTATAATATATTTTTTTTAATAAAAAATAAAAAAATATTATTTTTAATATATTTTTTCAAATATTAATTTTGTATTTTTTTATTTTCTTTTTACTTATTAATGCATAATATTATAAAAAAAGAAAATGAAAAAAATAAATGTTATTGATTTATTTGCTGGAATTGGTGGGTTTCATTTAGCATTTGATCAAGATAAATTAAATGTTGTTCTTGCATCTGAAATTAATAAATATGCAATTGATGTTTATAAAGAAAATTTTAATATTGATTCTAATATTGATGTAAAAGATATTAATATTGAAATTTTAAAAAAATTACCAAAAGAAATACATTTTTTAACTGCTGGTTTTCCATGTCAACCATTTAGTATTGCAGGTGCAAAAAAAGGTTTTAATGATCCTAGAGGTAAATTGATATATAGTGTTTTAGAAATAGTAAAAAAATTAGATAAATTAAATAAAAAACCAAAAATATTATTATTAGAAAATGTTAAACATTTAACAAAAATTGATAATGGTAAGGTTTTTGAAAAAATAAAGAATATATTTGAACAAGAAAATTATATTACATTAAAAGAACCATTAATAATTTCTCCTCATGATCTTGGAATACCACAAGATAGAAAAAGAGTAATCATTCCTTTCATTCTTGTAGAGAGAGAGAGAGAGAGAGAGAGAGAGAGAGAGAGAGAGAGAGAGAGAGAGAGACGCCCTTGAAATTCTTAATTCTCTTTATATAAAAGAACCATTAGATACAATAGATGTTTCAAAATTTTTAGAAACAAATACAATTGATAAAAAATATTTTTTAAAAGAAAAACAATTAAAAATATTAGATATTTGAAATATTTTTATTAAAAAAATTAAACGTAATAATAAAAATTTACCTGTTATTTGAATAGATGAATTTAAAAAAGAAAATTTAAAAAGAGATATTTCTCATTTTACAAGTTGAAAACAAAATTATATTAATAAAATACGTAAATTATATTTTGAAAATAAGGATTTTATTGATAATTGAATTGAAAAACATGATGTTTATAAATGAAATGGTTGAAATAGAAAATTAGAATGATGTGCAGGTAAAGATAATTATGATATTAAAAATTCATTTATACAATTAAGACAAAGTGGTATAAGATGTAGAAAAAAAAGTAATTTTCCTACTTTAATGGCATCTGGACATGTTCCTATTTTATTTGATAAAAATTATAAGAAATTTAGATATTTAACACCAAGAGAGTGTGCAAATATTCAGAGTTTTCCCAAAACATTTAAATTATCAAAAAATGATTTACAAGCATATAAACAGTTTGGTAATGCAGTAAATGTAAAAGTAATTAAATATGTTGTGGATAAACTAATAAAACTTATAATGTAATGTCAAATAAAAAACTTAAAAGACCATATTGAAATATTGATTCAGATTTTAATTTTTATTTTGAATTTGAAAAAACACAAAATGTATTTAAACTTTCAGAAACATTAAATTTTAAAAAAATTAAAAATAATATTTATCAATGAAAAAATAAAAAAATATTTTTTGATAAAATTACAACTTTTGGTAAATCTAAAAATGGAGATATTAATGATTTAAGACTTTGTATTTCAGGTAAAACTTGAAAAGAAAATATTGATTTTGTATTAGGATATCATCCAAATACAAAATTATTTTTTTTATTTGAAAATACAACAGTAACTAAAGTAGATACAGTTAGTTCATTAACTATTTATTTACATGATTTTTTATATTTTAATAAATTTAATAAATTTAAATATTTTTATAAAACAAATGCTCGTTATTCAAATTGTTGAGTTTTTAAAGATAAAAAAATAATATTTCAATTATTAGAAAATAAAAATATTTATTTTAATTTAAGAAATGAATATGAGTATAAAAAAATTAAAAATCAAATTAAGACATTAAAACAAGATTTAAAATTAACAGATGAGCATGAAAAATTATTAAAAGAATTAGAAAATGAATTTAATAATAATAAAAAAATAAAAGAAGTTTTTGAAAAAAATATTTTAGAGATAAATAAAAGAATAAATCAAAATTATTGAAGAAACAAATTAATATCTAAATATGACGGAAAGTGTTTGTTAACATCTTTACATACAATTCAAGTTTTAGAAGCTTGTCATATTAAATGAAACAAAGATTGTAAAAGAAAAGAAAGAATTGATCCTAGAAATGGCATATTATTAAGTCCAACTTTTCATAAATTATTTGATAGAGGTTTATTTACATTTAATAATAAATTTGAAATAGTTTATTCTAATTTAATTGATCAAAAAGATAAAAAATTAATTTCAGATTCAATAAAAAATAAAAAAAATTATTCAAATATTTTAAAAGAATTAGTAGATCAAAAATATTTAGAATATCATAGAAAAAATATTTTTAAAATTAGTTAAAAATAAAATTGAGTTATTTTTTTATTTCATTTTAAAAAAATAATATCAAAATATATTAGATAAAAAAAATTAGAAAATTAGAAAATAAAGTATTTAAAATATTAGTAAAAATTATAATTGTTAACATTTTTAATTAAATAAAAAATTTTAAGTAAAAAAACTTATTTTATTTTAAAAATCATTAATAAAAAAATTTTAAAAAATAATATAATTTTATGAAAAAAAATGAATAAACAACAAATAAAAATGAAAGAATTTGCAAAACAAAAAGAAATAGTTAATGAAATGTGCGAATATATATATCTTGTTATTGAAAAATATTGTAATAAAGATGAAATTACTTTTTCAAATACTAAAGAAAATTTTATTGATTTATTTATTAAAGATATAAAAAAAAATATTGAAATAAAAGAATCAGATATCAATGAAAATATCAAAAAAAATATAGAAAAAATAAAATTAAAAGAATTTTCAAAACAAAAAGAAATAGTTAATAAAATGTGTAAAAATATATATCTTGTTATTTATAAATATATGAATACAATTACTTTTTCAAATATATATTTAACTTTTGTAGATTCATTTATTAAAGATATAAAACAAATATTTTTAAAACCACAATGATAATGCACAATAAAAATATATTAGGTAAAAAAGAAATTGTAAAAGAATTTGAAAAAAGTTTCATATTCAAAATAAACTTATAAATAATATTTTTAAAATTTTTAAAGTAAATTTAATATATTTAATTAAAAAAAATAAAAAATTCTAGTTTAGGTATTTTTAAATTTATTAAAACAAAATAAAGATTTGTTATTAATTTATAAAATAAAAAAAAATTAAGATATTAATAAAAAAAATTAAAAGTTTAAAGTTTCTAAAACTGTTAAAAAAAGAATTAGAAACATTATAATTTTTTAAAAATATATAAGTATTTAATTAATTTATCTCTTTTTTACTTTCTTTTTTATTAAAAATATTTGTTTTTAAATGTTTTTCACATAAATATAAAAATCTAAAAATTCAATATTAATTCAATAATTATAATTATAAGAATATAAATGAAACAACATATTTAATTGTAAATTTATTAATTTTTATTTAATTTCTTGTTTATGAAATTTATAATTAATGCTTGTTATTTATATAAACATTAAATAATTTTGAACATTTTTTTATTTCAATAGATTCTTTTTAATTTAATATTTTTTTTATATCTAAATATAAATTTCTATTTTTTTTATTATTTCATATATTTTTTTTATAAAATCTTTAATATTAACAATATTTTTAAATATATTTTTCATATAATATTTTTTATATTTTTATTTTAGATAATTCTTTAATATCAAAAATATATTTTAACTTTATTATTAGACCTATATTCTTTTTAATATGTTTTAATGTTATTTTTGTTTTGTTAAAGATATTGTTTTTGGTATTTACTTATTTTTTTTGTTTTTCATATAATATTTTTTATATATTCTTTAAATTTTTCTTTATTTATATTTCAATATTTTCTTTTATTGTTTTCTTTTTATTTTTTACATTTATTTTACAAATTTAATATTTATTTTTTGTATCAACCATTTTAAAATATACATACTTAATATACTTTTTTAATTGTTTTTTATAATTTTTTTTACTTTAAATCTTTATATTATTTTGTTCTTCTGCCATTGATTTTATATTTAATTTGTTTAAATTTTGAATTTTAATAAAATGATTTATTAGTTTTTATATTTATTATTGAATCAACTTAGTAAATATAAAAAACCAAAACAAATTATAAATGACAAACACAGACACAAAAAAATAAAACCTATTATACAAATTATTTCTGTATGTGGTCTTGTTGCTATTTTTTCATTTACATTTATAACAATTGAGATAATAGTTGTTAAAGAAATAGAAATCAAAACCAAAAACAAAGAACTAAAATTTAAATAATTTTTAAATGTTTTATTTAATAATTTAATTTCATTATCTTGTTTTTCTACATTTTTTTTAACGTCATTTAATATTACTTCTGTTTTTGCTTCTTTTTTAGTTAAATTTTCAGTATTTTCAAATAAATAATTTTTGTTATTATTTTCATATATATAATCTAGTTCTTGTTTGTTTTCAAAACATTCAGTACATCAACCAAATTTATTTAGTTCTTTATTTTTTTTACATTCTTTACATTTATTATTCATAGTAAAATTTTTAATTTTGTTAAATATTTTAATAATTTATTCTAAAGAAAAACACTCATTATAAATACTTTCAATATTTTTAGTATTAACTTTTAATTTTTTTCTATTTCCATTTCTATTTAAGGTTTCTTGTCAAGCATCTTTCCAAATTTTTTGTTTATGTGTTTGTTTATATAATTCAAAAGAATCATATTTCATTTTTTTATTTAATGTTTTATCTAAAACTTGATTAATTAAATTTCATATAACTATATCTTTATCATTTAAATCATTTTTTATAATTTTAAAAAATTTTTTTTCATTTTCAGTTATTTCAACAATATTAGATATTTCTTTGTATTTTAAAGATAACATTGAGATATTAAAATATTTTCAAACTTTATAATTAACTGGTCCATAAGTTCAAGCTTCAAAATCATTTTCAAAAAAAGAATATTTATTTTCTTTATAAAAAAATATATAAAAAAATCAAAGTAATTTTTGTAGTTTTAATGGACCTATTTTTTTATTAAAATTTTTTTCAACTTTAAAAATAATTAATTTAGCTATAAATATTTCATCAATTAAAAATTTAGAATTTTTTATATTAAAAAATATTGCTTGATTAAATTGTTCTTTTAATGCATTCATAATTTTTTACTCTTTATATTTATAATACAATGTGTTTTTATAAATTTTAAAAAAATATTTTTTCTATTTCTTATTCTAATTTTTATTATTTTTCTTCAATTATTATTTTTATTGATTTTTTTTTTTTTTTTTTATTAATTATTCACTTTTTACTATTGTTAAATAGATAATATTTTTTTATTGTTTTTTTCTTTTTTTGATATTGTATTTAGTTAGTGTTTTTTAAAAATAGGGTTGTTTTTTACAGCAACTAACTTTAGTGTGATAATTATTAAATTTAAAATATAATATTCTTATAAAATTATTATTTTTAATATGTATTTAGAATATTATAAAAAAAATCTATGAACTTTTAAATTCATAGATTTTTTATGTTTTTTATTTGTTTTTTCTATTTTATAATTTAATTAAAAATTTTGTTTTTTCTATATCTTTTTTAGTTTTATCATCAAAAGTTTTACTTTTTATTAAAATATCTTTTAAATTATTAGTATTAAGTATAATATTTTTAATATTTATATTATTTTTTTCTATAATTTTAATATTTTTATTGATTTTTTCTATAAGTTTTGATTGATTTTGTTGATATTCATTAAATTGATTGTTATTTTCTAATTCTGCTTTAAAAAATAATTCTCTTGTATCATTTCATTTATTATCTAACTTTTCTAATTTATCATTTCATTTATTATCAAGTTTATATAATAAACCTAAAGTAAATAAAAATAAAATTATAATGGTTCCTACAATTGAAAATATAATTGTTAATGATTCGTTACTAATCATTTTTTTTCTTTATCTTTTCTTCTTTTTTATAATTTAATTATATACCCAAAATTTTTATAAAAATTATAAATAAAAATAAGTTTTATCTAGTTTTTATTGATATATTTTTTAAATATATTTTTGTAATGTTTTTTATTTTTTTCTGTTACTTTTTGTGTTTTTTCAAATTATATTAAAGATTTTATAAAAAAATCATTATTTTGAAAATTTGATATATATTTATTTTAGTTTTTTTCTTTTTAATTAATGTTAAATGAATTTTTATAGGTTTATTTTTAAATTTTTGTTTAATTAAAAAAAATACAACAATATTAAATTAATTGTTGTATTTTTTTATTTTATTTATTAATTATCTTAGCAAAATAATCATGGTTTTTTACTAAAAGAACATTGAAAATCTATTCATTTCCCTTCTTTTGTTTCATTATTACATTGAAAGACTTGTACTTTTTCTGTTAAGTTGTCATATCTATAAAGAATGTTTAAATATGTTTTAACACCTGCTTTACAACAACATTTTGATGAAGTACATTCACAATGTTCATTGTGTAAGATTTTCATTTTTCTTTCTACAAAAAATTGATATCTTGGATAATGTTTGTTTCAATTATTTTCCATATTTTTTCCTTTCAATTTGATTATAATTTTAAAAAATTTTATTATTGCATATTTTTTAAATGCTGCTAAAATTTATTTAAATTAAGATTATAAATGAAAACAAATAGAATAGAGAAAATTTCTTTAAGACCAGAAGTAAGATATTGAACAACATATAAAAATGAAAATTATGAAGTTAAAGATGTATTAGCAGAATTAATTGATAATTCATATTCAAGTTATATAAAAAATAAAAAAATACTTTTTAAAAACAATCCAAATTATAAATTAAAAATTTCAATTTATTTAGATTCTGAAGACAAAAAACTTATGGTTTTTGATAATGCATTTGGTATGAATTTAGAGGAACTAAAAAATGGTATTAAGTTACAAAGTACACAAGATTTAGATAACAAAATTGCATTAAATGAACATGGTTTAGGTTTAAAAAAAGCTGCAATTTGAATTGCAGATAAATTTAAAATTGAAACTAAAAAATTTAATTGTAAATATCAAAATAATATTGAAATAGATCATAATAAATTAAAAGAAAATAAAGATGATAATTTTATTCAAGAACTTGAATATGATGGAAATATTAAAGATTCATTTACAAGAATTACATTTTCTAATTTAAATAAAAATATATTTAAAAAATTTGATTTTAAACCTTTTAAAAAATTAATTCATGAAATTAAAGATATTTACAGAAAAATTTTAAAAGATAAAAATATTGAATTAAGATTTGCTATAAAAAAATATAATGGATTTGGTTATGCAACATATATTAATTTATCAAATAAAGAAAATTGTGATGATAATTTAGATTTAATAGAACCTATTAAAATAGATGAAGAATTTCAATATGAAATAAATAAAGATGAAGAAAAATTTTATAAATGAGATTTTAATCAAGAATTTAAAGTATTAAATGATTTTGATAAATGAGAAAAATTTATTATTTATGGAAATATTGGAATAATTAATAATTGATTAAATTGATCAAAAGATAAAATATTTAAACCTGGTATTCATTTTTTTAGAAATAATAGAAAAGTATCATATTTTTCACCAAATAAAATATTTAATATAAATGATAGAAACATTGAAAGAATATATGGTGAAATTAATATTTCAGATAATTTTCAAACTATTACAACAAAAAATAAAATTAAATGAATTGGTGATTTAGAAGAACAATTTTTAAAATTTATTAATGAATTTTCAATTGATAAAGATTTTTTAAAAATTTTTAAATCTTTAAAAGAATTTAATGAAATTAATAAATATCCAGAAAATAATGAAAAAATTATTTATGAGTTTAAAAAACAATTAAAAAATAAAAAAAGTAAATTTAAAGATTTTAAATTAAAAATAAATGATGATTTTGATTATAAAAATCAAAAACCAATTGAAATTGATAAAATAAAAAAAGAAATTAAAATAAATAGTAAAAATAAAATTTTTAAAAATTTAAGTATAAAAGAAGCATCTTTATTAAATTTTTTTATTTTAAATATTATTGAAAAAATAAAAGAAACAAATGATGAAGAATTTTTGAAAAAATTTTTAGAAATAATTAAATAAAAATGAATATTAAATTACTTGAAGGAGAATTTTTTAAAAATTTTAAAGAAAAAAATTCAAATAAATATAGCAATTTGGTTTTAGATAGTATTTTTTTGAATTCTAAAAAAGTAATTAATAAAGGAACTTCTTTGGATTTTAATAATAATTTAAAATTTCAAAATAAATCTGGAATTATTGTTGGAAAAATTCAAAGTGGTAAAACTTTAAATTTTATAGGTTTATCATTTTTAGCATTAGATAATAATTGTGATATTGTAATTATTTTAACTGGAACAGATAATAAGTTACAAAGTCAAACATTTAAAAGAATTAATGATTATTTTAAGAATTGAAATAGTAGTTTAGATTTTAATAGAACTGAATTTTTAATAAAAACAACAAAAGAATTAAAAACTTTTAATAAAAATGACCTTGAATTATTAAACTTAAAAATTGAAAATAAAAAATTAAAATTATTTATTGTTTCATTAAAAAATACAACACATTTAAAAAGAATAATTCATTTTTTAAATACAAGTAATTGTAATTTTAAAAATAAAAACATTTTAATTATTGATGATGAAGCAGATTTAGCAAGTTTAGATGGTAATGTAAGAAAAAGAGAAAACAATGAATATATTCTTAAAACAAAAATTAATAAACAAATTTCAGATGGTATTTTAAAAAAAATAAATTCATATTTTTATTTATCTGTTACAGCAACACCATATATACATTATTTATTAGAAGAATCTGATTCTTTAAAACCTGATTTTATTGAAATTTTAAAACCATCAAATGAATATTTTGGTTTAAAAGATTTTTTAAATAAAGAAAACAATTGTATTAAATTAATAAAATATAATAGTGTAGATAATATATTAAAACATTCTTTTTTACCTAATTCATTAAAAAGCGCTATTTCTTTTTTTATTGTTTATAGTTATTTTTATTTAAAATTTTTTAAAAATAAAAAAAGAACAGAAATGATAATAAATGTTGCAATAAAAATTTTAGATCATGAAAAGATTAAAGAAATAATTCAAGAACAATTTTTTGATAAATATAAAGATTTTGCAATGAATTTAATTTATAAAAATTTAGATGAAAAAACATATAAATATAAAGAATCATTTTTAGAATTAAAAAATATTTTTAAAGAACCATTAGATGAAATTAAAAGAATTAAAAATATAACTTTTAATGAAAAAGAAATTATTTTAAATTTATCTAAATTTTTATTAAATAGATTAAGTAATCCAATTATAATTAATAGTAAATCAGATGATTTAGAAAATAATAATAATAATAATAATAATAATAATAATAATTTAAACTTTAGTTCTTTTATATATATTGGTTCAAACTTAATTCAAAGAGGGATTACATTTTCAAATTTATTAATTTCATATTTTGCAAATATGTCTAAAACAAGTATATTATTTGATGTTTTGTTACAAAGAGCAAGATGATTAGGATATAGACAAAAATATAAAGAATTTATTAAAGTATTTACCAATGAAAAAATTTTAAATGTATATAAAGAAATTTATAATGCAAATGAAGAAATTTTAGAAATAATTTTAGATCAAAATAAAGATGATATGTCTAAAATAAAAGATTTATCACAACATATAAAAAACAAATCTTATTATTATAATAGTTTGTTTTTTACAAATAAAAGAAGATATTCAGATTTAAAAAAAGATATTTTTAAAGATGGATTTAAAATTTCACAAAATCAACTTTATGAAAATACAGATGTTGAAATAGATTTTATAAATAAGTATTTTGAATTAGCTATTGAACATCATTTTTCAAATTTAACACATAAAGAATATATCTTTAAAAATGAAAAATGAATGAAAAAAGTTGAAAAATTTTTAAAATTTGTATTTAAAAAATTTTATTTAAGAAATCATTTAAATTTAAACAATTTTTTTTCAAATATAAAAGAAAACAATTTATCTTTTTTAATATTATTTATGAGAAATCTTTCTAAAGAAAGAACATTAAAATGTCGTTCAAAAAATGAAGAACATAAAAATTGTTTTATAAATGATATTTATGTTGGAAATGTTTTAGGTTCAAAATATGTTGGAGATTTTTATTTATATAGAGAATATGATGAAAAAACTGTTATTTTACAAGTGCATAAAATTAATATTGATTGTAAATATAATGGTTTGATAAAAGATAAATATTTTTATTTTTTATATTTTCCAAAAACTTAAATTAATATGAGTAATGCAGAATTTTTAAAAAATATTTTTGTATTTAAAGGTTTTAATAAAAAACAAAATGATTATTTTTATGGAATTGGCAAAATAAGAAAAGATTTTCAATTTTTAATTTTAAAGGGTAGTTGAACTGGTTTTAAAAATTATGAAAATATTGATAAAAATGATATCAAGTTTAAATTATTAAATCAATTTTTAAATAATAATTTAATTATTAAAGATTTTGAAAACAATAGATATTATTTTAAAGAAGATGTTTTATTTAACACATGTTCTTTAGCAGCAAAATTTATTTTTGGTAATTCAAAAAATGAAATTAATGGATTTAAAAAATGAAAAGATAAAGAAAACGAAAATTTAATAGAATTTTTTATTAATAAAAAAGTTAATAAAAGAAATAATTCAAAAAAAATAGAATCATCAATTTATTTTTTAGATAAAGATATTGATGGTAAAAAAATATTTGCTAAAGCTTTTTTATATGATGATTTAAAAAGAGTAAAAGTTTTTAAATATAGTTATTTTTCAAAAGAATTGTATTCAAATTATCTATATGAAAAATTATTAATTAAGGCTAAAAATCATCCTAAATGATCAATTTGGGCTTTAAATTGTATAAAAAGAAAAATATTAGTATTTGAAAAATTATTAAAAAATAAAACAATTATTTTAGAAAATAATAATTATATTTTTAAAGAAGATTTTATATTTAATAGTAAAACAGGTGTAACAAATTTCTTTTTTGGTTATAAAACATATTCAAATTTATCTTTTGAAACTTATTGAAAATTAAAAATATAAACATAAGATTTTTAATTATTTTTTTGTGTTAAAATCAATTTGATAGAAATTAATGATTATTAATCATTTTTCTTGAACTGTGTGAGCAGACCTTTTTAATCTGCTCCTTTTTTTTAAAAAAATAATTATGGGTTATTTTTATTATAAAAACAAACTTTTTTTTAAAAATGATGAAACATCAGAATCATTTAAAATTAAATGACTCTATACATATATTATTTCAGAAGAAAAATTTGCAGAAATAGTTGAAAAACAAGCTAATAGAAAATATAATTGAAAAAAATGTAGAAAAAATAATGGGAATTGTGTTAAATATATTGTTTATTTAGGTTTTAGAAAAACAAGAGATGATAATGTTTTTTTCTTTGAATTAACATCCAAAACAACAAAAAACTATAATATTTTATCTAAAAAAAGAAAATCAAAACTTTATGATTTAAAATATTCTATTGGTAATAAAAAAATATATTTAAAAGTTGACAATCTTTATTTTGGAAATTTAAATTTTAAAAAAGCTAAAAAAGATGAAAATCATAAAGAAGAAATTATAAAAATTTTTAAATCTAATGATTTTCAATCAAAATTTATTAAACATATAAAAATTCTTGCTGAAAACACTAAATTAGATTTTTTTAAAAGAGTATTAGATTATCATAATAAAAAAATAACAAAAAATAATTAGAAAATTCCATTTATAATTGAATGGAAAAATAACACACAATAAAAAAATTGTTATACAAATAAATGATAATAAGAATTTAAAGTTTTTGATTAAAGAAAAAAATTTTAAAATTTAAATTAATTTAAATGAACATTATTCTGATTTTTCTCATTTTAGTACTGGAACTTTTGAATTAAATAAAATATTAAAAACTTTATTAATTTTAAAAAATTTAGTTAAAAATAAAGAAAAAAATAAATATTTATTTTTATTAGATGAACCAACAAATTCATTGAGTCATTATTCTATTAATGTTTTAAAAGAAGAAAAAGAAAAAACAATTAAAGATAATAATAATTTTTATTTTTTTATTATTTCACATAGAACATCAATTATGGATGAAAACACTTTTCAAAATTTATATTTTTTACAAAAAAAATATGATGTAAAGAAAAAAAAGATTGTAACAGAAATACAAAACAATGTTATTAATTTTAAAAGTTATGGTGAAAAAACAGATTCAAAAGAAAAAGAAACAAATTGGTGACTTTATCCTATCTTTATTAAACTTGGTATTAATAAAGAATTTACAATGAAATTTTTAGATAATAAAATTATTTTTGTTGAAGTATATCATTATATGTTTTTATTTATTTAATGGATTTAAAAAATGAAAAGATAAACAAAATGAAAATTGAATAGAATTTTTTATTTATAAAAATGTTAAAAAAAGAAATAATTTAAAAAAAACAGAATCATAAATTTATTTTTTAAATAAAAATATTCATGGATATAAAGTATATGCAAAAGCTTTTTTATATGATGATTTAAAAAGAGTAAAGGTTTTTAAAGATAGTTATTTTCCAAAAGAATTATATTTAGATGATAAATATGAAGAATTATTAATTAAGGCAAAAAATCATAATGAATGACCAGATTGAATTTTAAAAAATTTATCAAGAAAAAAAGAAAGATTTACAAACTTATTGAAAAATAACATTATTGTTTTAGAAAATAATAATTATATTTTTAAACAGGATTATATTTTTGATAAACCAATAATTGCAACAAATATTTTTTTTGGTTATACAACATATTGAAATGTAAATTTTAAATTAAATTGAAAATTAAAAATGTAAATATTGTAATTAATTTTTTAAATTATATTTATTTTTTTATTTTTTTAAAATTTTTATTATATGTAAATTAAAAAAATTATTAAAATTAATTTATATTAATATTTTTTTATGAATAAAATAAAATTATAAACAAAATTATTAAGATTAGAACTTAAATATTGAATTTTATATAAAAATAATAATTATTATGAAAAAGATTTATTAATTAAATTAATAAATAATTTATATTTAAGTTATATAAAAAAAATAAAAATATTATTTTATAAATATGGAAATACAAATTAATAAATATAAATCTTTTGAAGATACAAAATTTAAATTAAATTTAAAAAATAATAATATTAATTTTATTCTTGGAGAAAATAATTCAGGTAAATCAAATTTAATAGAATTTATTAATGAATTATTTGATTATGAAAATAATTTATTTTCTTTAATATTAAATAATATTCAAAAAATAAATTTATTAAATAATGATATTTTAGAAGAAAATAAGGAACAAAACCAAGAAAAAGTAAAGAAAATATTTAGTGTTTCAATTTATAAAAGTGATATACAAGATATATTGGAATTAGATTTTATAAAACAATATGATAAAGATTTTTTAATTTTTAAAATTGATATTTTAGGTAATAGTTTAAAATTTTATAAAGAAGAAAATTTAATAATTGATAAAGATGATTATAATTATTATAATTCTTTGTTTAATATTCTTTTTTTTTCAAAATGTTTTATTATTGAAAAATTTATTGATAATTTTTTTGAAAATAAAGATATTAATAATATTATTTTAAGATATGGATTAGACTTAGATACATTTAAAAATTCTATTAAAGAATTTATAAATAAAGAGCTAATTCAAAATAAAGATGATCAAATAAAATTATTAGAATTTATAAAAATAATAAATTCAATAAAATCAAAATGTTATAATTTATTTTTTGGTAATGAAAGGTATTTTGAAAAAATTTTAATCATTATTAAATCAGAAATATTAGAAAAACTAAAAATTATCATTATAAAATTATTAGAAAAATTATCATTAATTAAAAGTTTTTCTTTTAAAAAATATTTTGATAAATATAAAGATTTTTTAAATAGTCAAAAAATGAAAATCGATTTTATTTTGCAAAATAAAGATTTTACAAATGATTTTTGAAAAAATATTTTTAATATTGAAGTCAATGAATTAGAAACATTATTATATAAAGATAATACAAGTGCAGAGTTTGAAAATTTAAAAAAAAGAATCAACAAAAAATTTAAACCATGTAATTTTGTTTTTTTTGAATTAATTTTAGAAATTAATGATAATAAAGAATTAAAGTTTTTGATTAATGAAAAAATATCTAAAGAAAAAAATTATAAAAATGAAATTAATAAAAATGAACATTATTCTGATTTTTCACACTTGAGTACCGGAACTCTTGAATTAAATAAAATATTAAAAACTTTATTAATTTTAAAAAATTTAGTTAAAAATGAAGAAAAAAATAAATATTTATTTTTATTAGATGAGCCAACAAATTCATTGAGTCATTCTTCTATTACTTTTTTAAAAAAAGAAATAGAAAATATAGTTAATCAAAATAAAAATTTTTATTTTTTTATTATTTCACATAGAACATCAATTATGGATGAAAACACTTTTCAAAATTTATATTTTTTACAAAAAAAATATGATGCAAAGAAAAAAAAGATTTTAACAGAAATACAAAACAATGTTATTAATTTTCAAAGTTATGGTGAAAAAACAGATTCAAAAGAAAAAGAAACAAATTGGTGACTTTATCCTATCTTTATTAAACTTGGTATTAATAAAGAATTTACAATGAAATTTTTAGATAATAAAATTATTTTTGTTGAAGGATATCATGATATGCTTTTATTTAATTTATTTAAAAAGCTAGATAAAAAATATAAAAAATTAACTTTTATTCCATTAAATGGAGCATCTAAAAAACCTTTAAAAATTGATTTATTAAGTTCTTTAAATGGTAAACTTCCAACCTTTATATTTGATAATGATCAAGCAGGAAGAATTGGTAAAGAACAAATTTTAAAACATTTTGAAGAACGAATAGAAGTAGATTTAATTGAAGAAAATATTTTTTTATTAGAAAGAAATAATAGTACATCAGATTTTGAAATTTTTGATTTATTTGTAAATGAAACTTTTGATGGAAAAGAAATTAATAAAAAAAACTTAAAAAATGATTTTTCTCTTTTTCATAAATATTTAAAATATTTAAAAGAAAATTTTGAAACTTTAAGTGAAGAAACAAAAGAAAATTTTAGAATTAATTTAGAAAAATTAATTAAATAAAGCAAATAATATAAACTTTTAAATAATATTTTAAAAATGGTTTTAAATTTATGTTCTTTATTCTTATTAAAAATTAAATAAATAAAATTATAAATATTTTTTTTATTTTTTTAAAATTTATGCCATATAATGTAAAAAATTGTTAAAATGTAGTTATATTAATAAAAATTTAATGGAAAAAACAAGATCAGAAAAAATATCATTAAGACCACAACTTAAATATTGAATTACATATAAAAATGAAAATTATGATGTAAAAGATGTATTAGCTGAATTAATTGATAATTCATATTCTAGTTATATAAAAAATAAAAAAATACTTTTTGAAAATAATCCAAATTATAAATTAAAAATTTCAATTTATTTAGATCCAAATTTAAGTGAACTTATGGTTATAGATAATGCATTTGGTATGAATTTTGAAGAATTAAAAAATGGTATCAAATTACAAAGTAAACAAGATTTAAATAAAAATATTTCATTAAATGAACATGGATTAGGTTTAAAAAAAGCTTCAATTTGAATTGCAGATAAATTTAAAGTTGAAACTAAAAAATTTAATTCTAAATCTAAAAATGTAATTGAAGTTGATAGTAAAAATTTAAAAAATAATATTGATGAATATGTTATTGATGAATTTGAATATGATAGAAATATTAATGATTCATTTACAAGAATTACATTAATGAATGTAAATAAAACTATATTTAAAATATTTGATTTTAAAAGTTGTAAAAAATTGATTCATGGTATTAAAGATGTTTATAGAAAAATTTTAAAAAAAGAAAAAATTGAATTAAGATTTGCAAAAAAACAATATGATCGTAATGGTTATTTAGAATATGTTAATTTATTAAATAAAAATAATTGTAATGCAAAATTAGATTTAATTACACCTATTAAAATGGATGAAGAGTTAAAATATGCATTTAATATAGATGAAGAAAAACTTTATAAATGAAATTTTAATAAAGAATTTGAAGTTTTAAATGATTCTAACAAACAAGAAAAATTTAATATTAATGGAACTATTGGTATATTAGAAGAAACAGTTACTAATTTTAAAAATAAAATATTTATACCTGGTTTTCATTTTTTTAGAAATGATAGAAAGATTTCATATTTTTTAAATAAAAATGTTTTTAAAAAAACAAATAAAAGTATTGAAAGAATATATTGTGAAATTAATATTTCAGATAATTTTGAAACTATTACAACAAAGAATAGAATTAAATGAATTGGTGATTTAAAAGAACAATTTATAAAATATATTAATGATTTTTGTATTTCAAATAATATTTTTAATTTTTGTAGTTCTTTAAATATTAAAAATAAAGAAGAAGAAAAAAATAAAAATCAAACAAAGAAAATAAATGAATTTTCTAAAAAAATACAAGAAATTAAAATTAATGAATATAAAGATTTTAAAGTTAAAGTAAATGATTTTGATTTAAATAGTAAACCAATAGAAATTGATAATATAAATAAAGAAATTAAAATTGCAACAAAAAATGAAATTTTCCAAAATTATAAAAATACAAAAGATTTAAATTTATTAATAGAATTTCTTTTTAAGATAATTAAAAAAATTAAAAAAACCAATGATAAAAAATTTTTAAATAAATTTTTAGAAATAATTAAATAAATATTAAATAAAATTATTTATAATTCTTTGCTATGAATAATAATTTTTTAAATAATACATTTATATTTAAAGGTTTTAATAGTCAAAAAAATGATTATTTTTATGCAATAGGTAAATTAAGAAAAGATTTTAAATTTTTAATTTTAAAAAATAGTTGAACAGGATTTAAAAATTATGAAAATATTGATGAAAATGATATAAAGTTTAAATTATTAAATCAATTTTTAAATAATAATTTAATAATTAAAGATTTTAATAATAATAGATATTTGTTTAAAGAAGATGTTTTATTAAATACATGTTCTTTAGCAGCAAAATTTATTTTTGGTGATTCAAGTTATAAATTAAATGGTTTTAAAAGATGAAAAGATAAAGAAACAGATATTTATTTAAGTTTTTTTGTTAAAAAAAGTATAAAAGAAAATATTAAACAAGATACAAATAATTTTTCAAATAAAAATATTAAAAAACCTAAAAAAACATTTTCTAAAAAAACATTTTTTAATAATTATTTTTTTATAAAAGAAAAAGAATTGAATATTAAATTAAAGTTTTTTTATAAAGATTTAAGTTATTTTTTACCATTATCTAAAGAATATGAATATAAATGTTTTAATATTTTAAGAAATTCAAAATCAAAAAATATTAAAAGAAAAATTAGAAATATACTTTTAAAAAGTAATATAAAACTAGTTATTTCTATTTGTAAAAAATTTTCTACTAATAATATTACATTTGAAGATTTAAAAAAAGATGGTGAGTTAGGTTTACTTAAATCTATTGATAAATTTGATTATAAAAGAGGTTTTAGATTTTCTACATTTGCAACTTGATGAATAAGACAAGCAGTTACAAGATCAATTGCAGATAAAGATAGAATTATAAGAATTCCAGTTCATATGTTGGAATCATATAGAAAATTATTTGCAATTAAAAAAAGATTGATAAAAGAAAATAATGAAAAACCAGAATATAAAGAAATTCAAAAATTAATGGGCAATAATTTTTCTATTGAAAAAATTAGAAAAATTGAAAAACAGAGTCCATTAAATGAAATTATTGTAAATAATATTGAATTTGATAAATATTGTATTATTAACAAACATATTAGTATAGATAAACACATTAATAAAATAAATTTTTTTAATGTATTTGAAAAAATGATTAAACAATTCTTAACAATTAAAGAACAAAAAATAATTAGATTTAGATTAGGTAAACCGCCAGTTACAATAAATGATTTATTAGAACTTGTTGAAAATTCAAGATCAATTAAAAGATTAAGACTTTCAAAAGAATGAAATGAAATTAAAACATCAGATAAATTAACTGATGTTATTTTAACATTAGATAAAAAAGACCCTTTGTTTAAAGAAATTAGTAAATATGAATTTAAACCATTAACATTAGATAAAACATCTAAAAAATTAAGATTAAAAAGAGAACGTGTTAGACAAATAGAAACAAAGGCATATAAAAAACTTAAAAATCATAGAAAATGACTTTATGATTTTGTTTTTGATTAAAAAAAATGTTTTATTATTTTTTTAGGAATATAAAATATGATTAATTATGAATTGATTTAAAATAAAATGTTGAATAGCTGAAAAGATTATATTTATATTTTTATTTTTTATATTTTTACTTTTAGTGATTTTGATATTTTTTTATATTTATGATGTTTTTAAATTGAAATATTTATGAATTTCTTTAATTGGAATAACTCCAACTTTAATTTTGGTTTTTTATAGTATTAAAATAGATTTATTTAAGAATAATTTTTATTTTTGATGATCTGAAAATAAAAATAATATTTTTATAGCAAAATTTGATTTAAGTAAATTAATGAAATTAAGAATTAATGAAATGAAAATTCAAAATATTGATTTAATTAAAAACAATCAATATGATAATTATAAACATATAAAAATATATAAATGATTAGACAAAACAAGTTTTCTAATTTTAGAAACAAAAAATGAAGAACAATGTATACCATTTGAAATAATTTTAGAATTAAATAAAGATATTGTTTTTTTAAATGAAAAAAATTGAACATTAAACAAAAGAGATGACTTAAATATATTTATTCAAAAAAATCAAAGAAAAAGAACTAAATGTTTATGTCATTTTTTGAAATATGGTTTTAAACACAGTGTAACATGAATTATCAACAAAAATCAATATCAATATAAGAATTTATATTTTTATTTAGAATGAAATTTTTCATCTAAAAAATGAGAAATATCTTTTTATGGTTTTAAAAAAAAGATAGCTCTTTTTAATTTATTAAAAGAAAGAGGTAAAAAAATAACAATAACAAATTTTAAAAAAGGATAATAATATGTTAGATAAAAAAGATAAAGTATTAAAACAAGAAACAAAAAAAGAGGAAGTTAAAACTGAAATAAAATCAGAAGAACCAAAAAAAAATAATAATAAAAAAGATAAATTGTGTTCTTGATGTTTAAACAAAACAGAATATACAACACACGTACTTTATATGCGTGAACTTTGTAAAAAATGTGCAAAAAAATATAAAAAAATAGAAATATCATTTTTTTTATTTTGTTTTATTATATTATTCGGTACTATTATTTTTATTATAATAAGTGCTACTAATAAATAAAATATTATTTAAATTTAACTTAACAAATTTAAAAAATTAAAATATTTTCATTTTTAAATTGATTAAAAAATATTAAATTTAAAATAAAAAAAGCTAAAATAATTTTGAAAAAAAATAAAAAAAATAAAATGGTTATTTATAAGACTAAAAAATTTGTAAAAAAAAGATTACCAAAAGGAGAATCAGTTAGTTCATATCCTGCTATGTTTCCACCTGAAATTCCAAGATGTTTTATAAAAACAATTACTAAAAAAAATGAACTTATTGCTGATCCATTTTTTGGTAGAGGAACAACTTTATTAGAAGCTGCAAAATTAAATAGAGATTTTGTTGGTTGTGATTTAAATGAATATGCATTTGTTTTATCAAAATTTAAATCTGAAAATACAAATTTTAAGTGATTTGAAAAAAAATTTAAAGATTTTTGAAATAAATTTGATAAAAATAAACTTTACAATATTAAAAATAAAACATTTTTTTATACTTATTTTAATAAAAGAACATTTAATGAAATTTTATTTATTAAAAATAATATTAATAAACATTTAAATAAAAAATTTCAAATAGCATTAAAATCAATTGTTTTAAGTATTCTACATGGTCCAGAAAAAAAAGATAAGAAAAGCTCTTATTTATCTATTTCAATGAGTAATTCTTATTTTATGACTCCAAATTATGTAAAAAGATATAAAAAAGAAAAAAAACTAATTAATAAATATAGAAATACTTATTTATTAGTTTTACAAGCTGCAAAAAAAATTTATAGTAGTAAATTTAATATAAAAACAAATATTAAAATAAAAAAAGAAGATGCTTTAAAAATTTCATTTAAAAAAGTTAAATTATTAATAACATCACCTCCATATACAAATATAATTAAATATAAAAAATTTAATCTTTTAAAAAATTGATTTTTAGGTGAAAGTATAAAAGATATAAAAAAAGATAAAACATTAAATGATTATTTAAATTGAGACAATTATTTAATTTTTTTAAATAAATTTTTAATTAATGCTGAAAAAACAATTGTAAAAAATGGTTATATAGTTTTAATTATTGGAAAAATTAACACTTCAAAAACAATAAAAAGTGTTTTTGATAATATTGATATATTACTTAAAAATACAAAATTAAAACAAACTCATTTGTTTATTGATAATATAGATGAAAATCAAAAAACTTCAAGATCTTTAGGTAAAAGAATTGGTAAAAAAACAAATGCTGAAGAGTTTATAGTTTTAACTAATAAAGAAAATGATATAGTTTATGAATCATTAGATTTTAAAGATATTATTGATTATAAAATTGAAATTTAATTTTTTTTGTATAATTGTGCTAAAAAAGATTGTAAGTTTGAAATTTTATTTATTATTTCTTCTATTGTTTTTATGTTTTGTTTTACATCTTTACTATTTTTATAATCAATCAAATAATTTGTGTGAATTATTTGATTTAAAAAATTTTTTATAGCATTACTGTCATTAAAATTTAAAGTATTTATATCTTCATTATTTTTATAAGAATATTTATCTGGAAATTTTTTTGGAAAAATTTGAATATATTTTTTTCTTTTTTTAAAAATATTTTCATTTAATGAATATAATATTTTTTTAGAATTAATTTTTTCATATTTATTTTCTTTTATGTTTTCTTTATTTGTTTTTAATTCTATATATTTATTATTTTTTTTATTAATTCAAATAGATAAATTGGGATCTTTTTCTAAAATACAATATGCAATAATTTCATGATATAAATTTCTTAAAATTATTGCAATTATAAAAAAGTCTTCTTCTTCTGTTTTTTTACTTAATTGTTTTAATTTATAACTTAAAATGTTTGTTAATTTAATGGCTCATTTACTTAACTTTGTTTCTTCAAAATTGATACCTAATGAAAATTTATCCATTTTATTTAATGAGTTTTGAAATAAGGTTATTTTTTCTTTATCATTAAGATCTAATTGAGAATTTTTAATATCTGTTTTTGTCATTTGTAATAAATCAGTTAATGATAAATTTTTATAATCAGTATTTTCAATAATTTCTTTTTTTAATTCAAAAAACTCTAAAATTTTACTTTTTGCTTCAAAAGTTGGTTTTGTTTTTCTTGTTGAAATACATCTTTGTCCTTTTATATCATTATGATTTTTTACTAAATCTATTATTAATATTGATAATTTTTTAAATAATTTTGTTTTATAAAATTCTTCTGATTTTGTGTTTCTTTCTTTTCATTTAATACCTTTTTTTTCAAAGAAGTTACTTAAATTTGTTTCTTCATTAAATGGTTCTAATATCATAGAACGTACAATGAACTGTGTTAATAAATTTGAAATTGCATATTGGTCAATAAATGTTAAGATTTCATTATCATTTAATTGATCATCTTTTTTTGATAATTTTATTAAATTAATTACTCAATTTGCATTTTTTAAATCATCTTTTATTTGTTTTATACTTCTAGAAAGTGATTTTGCTAATTCTTTGATATCTTTATTTTTGTTTTTTTGTTTTCATTTATATAAATAAAAAAAATATCTACCTCTAGGTCATGGTTTCTTTCCAACATTTTCACCATATGAATGTTTTTTATAAATTGCTCTTTTTAATTCAATTGGATCATTAACAATTGTTATGTCAATTTTTTTTGGTAATTTTGTTTTACAACCTTCTTTTTTATTTTTTAAATGTTTTATTTTTTCTGTTATTTTTTCAAAATTTGATTTAATATCTTGTTTATTAAAATTATCATTTTTTTCATAACTTTCTTCACCTTTAGGTTCAATTATTTGTTTTCAACATTTTAAAAATGTTACTTTATTATTTTTTTGACAAATTTTTAATATTGCAACCCTTCTATTACCTTCTGCTACAATATATTTTGATTCTTTAGTTATTGGGTTTATTTTTTCAACAACCAAAATATTATCATTTATTGAGGGTAATCAACCATCTTCATCAAAACTTGTTAATAGATCTAATAAATCATTTAATTTTCTTTCATGTATAAAAAGTTCATTTATGATATCTTGTTCTTTTTGCAAATTATAATTTTTATTTTTTTCAATTATATGATCAATAAATCTTTTTGTATCAAATTCAATATCATATGAAAACCTTAAATTAGCTTCAGATAATTCTAATTTGTCTAAATCAATATCTTTTTCATTTATAAAAGTTTTTTTATTATTGTTCATAATAATAGCTTAATTTATTTTTTTAAAAAATAAAAGCTATTTTTTTAAAAAATAAAAAAATTAAAAATAATTTTTAAAATTATTTATATTATTATGTAAATAAAAATTATTCTATTTATTAATTATTTTTAAAAAAATAAAATTAAATGATTTTAATTCTTAAAAAAAACAATAAAATATCTTTATATACTAATTTTTAAAGAGGAGTGAGTAAAAAAATGTCATTATTAAATATTAATAAAACTTTAAGTGAAGTAGACAAAGTAGATTTAAATAATTTAGATAGTAAGGTAACAAATACAATTATTATTGTTTTAGTTGTTGTTGTTATTTTGTGGATTATATCTTTGAAACTTTCATGAGATGGAGGTAGAGATTTTTATAAAAATGGTTCAGTTTGAAAAATTATACTTGGATTTTTCTTATCTGGTGGATTATTTGGATTACTTTTGGCTTTTTTATCTTACAAAAAAGCAGAAAGAAAAGCAAGAATTAAAAAAGAAAAAGAATTAGAAGAAAAAATTAAATAAAAAAGAAAAAAAATTAAATTGAAGAGAATAAAAATTATTTAATTCAAATTTATTTTACTTAGTTGTTCTTTTAAGGTTTTTATTTGTTCTTCTTTATTTTGAATTCATTTATAATTTCTGGAAATAAAGTCTTTTAATTTTATTTCTTTTATATTTTGTATTTGATTAATTATATTTTTGATATTAAATTTTTGTATTACATTTGTAATTGCTTTTAAATTTTGAATTTTTATATTTTTAATTTTAAAAATATTTTTAAAATCTATTCTTGTTTTTGTATGTGGAAATTTTTCAAAATGTGTAATACTTGGATCAATTAAAATAGTTTGTTTTTCTTTACATAGAGAAATGTTTGTTGTTAAATATGTTGGTTTATTAATTAATTTTTCTTTTTTTTCATTGAAATGATTACAAAAACCAATATAAAAATAATTTTTATCTTTATGTAATACACAACAATAATGTAATGTATGATCTTTTTTAGTTTTTGGATCAATGACATAAAAAGAAAATAGTCCAATAAAACTTCCAATTTTTATTTTTTTATTTATTCTCATCAAATATTTGAATAAATTTCATCATATTCATTAATGAATTTTTCTAAATTCATTTTGTTGTCTGTTTTTAATGTTTTTATTTTTGAATATGCTTTAATTCATGCAGGATCAGAATGCGATATTTCAATTAATCTATATGGTTCAACATCTTTAAAAATTTTTACAAATTTTTTTATAATTTTAGTTTGATCTTTATATTTTTTTTCAATTTCTTTTTTTAATTTTGATTCATTATTTTCATTTATTTTATTGAATCAATTTGAACAATTTTTTCATGCTTTAACAACAACACCACCATTTAAAAAACAAATAATATCTTCTGAAAATATTTTTTTACCTGTTTCTATAAGATGAAATATTTGTAATAAATGTAAGTATTTATTTAAAATAATATTTCTTACAGTAGGACTATAACGTGTATTATTTTTGCAATTTGTATTTATATTTGCTTCAAATAAATTTTCATCTTGAAGTCTTTTTTTGTCTAATAAATAAAGATATTGACAAATTTTCTTTAATTCCATAATATGTTAACTCTTTTCTTTTTTATACTATTTATTTTTTAAAAATTCTAATAATTTTATTTTTAATTCATTTTTTGTTTCATTAGATTTATTTTGTTCATATGAAACCTCAATGTTTTCTTCAAAAGCATAATAAGAACAATTATTTTTATTTATAAAATTTAAAATCTTTTTATTTTCTTTTTCATGATCTATATTTAATGAACAACGTAAACTTTCGCATTTTTTATTTTTATTTTTTTTATTAGTTTTAGTATCTTTATCAAATAAAACAAAAATATTTTTTGATTTTGTTTTTAATATTTTTAAAGCTTTTATTATATTAGTTTTACAAAATGTTGGTAAAATCATATAACTTGTTGATATATTCTTTTCATCTTTTAATATTTCATCAGTAATTTCTTCAAGACATTTAATATCTTTTTCTCCTTCACAAATAATAATTTTTTCATAAAAAAAAGATCTTATAATTTGTTGTTTTGTTGTTCAATTACTACTATTTATTTTATTAATGTTTTCATTTTTAAAATAACCCATACCTTCTTTTTCATTTGGTATTTTAAAGTCTATATTTTTAAAATTTAACATATCATTTGTTAGATTGGTTGAATGTGTTGCTAAAAATATTCTTAAATAAGAAATTTTTAATAATTTATTTAATTCTATTGATAATCTTTTTAATAAAACATTATCTAAACTTGTTTCTGGTTCATCAATTATTAAAACAATTTTTTTATCTATTTTTTCATAAATTTCTTTAATAATATTTATTAATAAAATTATTATAAAAAGTCATGCTTTACCAGTTCCAAAAAAATTAATTTTTTTAATATTTTTAAAATTTATTTTAAATATATTTTTAAACTCATTTTTTTCTTTTGCAAGTTTTTTAATTTTTGCTTCTTTTTTATTTTTTTTGTTTATTAATTTGTTTTTTTCTTTTTTATTAATTTTTTCTTCTTTTTGTTTTTTTAATTCTAGTAACCTTTCATTATCTTTATATGAAAAAACATTTTGAGAACAAGAGTAATTGTAATATTTTTTTTCTTTTTTTATTCATATATTTATACTTTTTTTAAAATCAATTTTTTCTTTGTATTTAAATTTATTTCAATTAAATGAAAATGGATTTGCAATACTTTTATTTTTTTTAATATTAAAACAATCTTTAATTTCTGGTACATTTATTGTATTTTGTCAAATTTTTTCAAAATTCATTTCTTGACTTATTTCATATTTTTTTCTTCAATTTAAAATTATTTTTTGTTTAATTTCTTTTTCTTTTTCTTTATTTATATTTTTATTTGAAAAATTATTTATTTTATAATATGGATTTTCTAACATAAAAAAATATTGAATTTTATTAACTAGAAATGTTCAAAAATAATTTTTTTGTTTTTTAAATTCTTTTTCAAAATTTTTAAATTTTGTTATTTTTAAAAAAATTGCATCATTAAAAAATTGATAAATACTACTATAATTTTCTTCTGTATATTCTTTTATTCTTTCTAATTCTTTACTTTTTCCTCAACCGTTTGGACCAATATATATTGATGATTTTTTAATTAAATTCATTTCACTTTCATAAAAGTAATTAGAATCTTTTAATAATTTTCTATTTATTATATTTTTGTTTTTATAATATTCATAAAATTTTCTAATAATTACAGAAATTAATATGTCTGATTGTCCAAAATCATAAATTACAAAATTTATTTTTTCATTTCCAATTTTAATAATTTCAAGAAATTTATTTTTTCCAAATGTTTTTACTAGATATTCAATACCTTCGCCTAATTTAAATCCTTTGTGTAAATGATTTATGTTGTATTTATGTTTGTTATTTATTTTTTTAGATTCATTATTAATATAATTGAAAATAATACATACTTCATCTCTTGAAATTATTTTTAAGATAATTGATATACATTTTTTGATAATAGAATTCATTTATTTTTATTTTAAATAATATTTTTTTATTTTTTAAAATAGAATTATTAATATATGAGTGATTTAATTTTAGGAAGTCAAACAAGTTTAAAGAAACCTAAATATTTAGAAGGTGTTATTGAACAAGTAAAAGAATTTGGTGGTAATGCAATGATGTTTTTTATTGGTACACCTCAAACATTTAAACAACAACCAAAAGAAAATTTAGATAAAAAATTATTTCATAAATTATTAAAAGAAAATAATTTTGATATTAATAATGTTTATATACATGCATCATATTTAGTTAATTTTGGTAATACAAATAATAAAAATGTTTTTTCAACATCAATTGAAATTTTAGATGCTATTTGTAGTAATGCAAATTATATTAAAGTAAAAAATATAATACTTCATCCTGGTTCAGCAGTTAGTGCAACAAAAAATGAATCATTAAAATCATTAATTAAAGGAATAGATCATATACTTAATATTTATAAAGATATAAAAATTCATTTAGAAACTATGTCAGGAAAAGGTAGTGAAATTGGTTCTACTTTTGAAGAATTAAAATATGTTATTGATAATTCTAAATTTTCAGATCGAATTTTTGTATGTTTTGATATATGTCATCTTTTTGCATCTGGCTATGATGTTAAAAATAATTTTGATGATGTATTAAATCAATTTGATCAAATAATAGGATTAGATAAATTAAAAGTTTTACATTTAAATGATAGTTTAAAACCATTTAATAGTAAAAGAGATAGACATGCAAATATTGGAAAAGGTTTAATTGGTTTAAAAGCATTAAAAAATATAGTACATCATCCTAAATTAAAAAATGTAGTCAAATTATTAGAAACCCCATATATAAATGGTAAACCACCATATAAAGAAGAAATTAGAATGTTAAATAAATAATATTAATAAATTAAATTTTATATTTTTTGTTTAAAAATATAAAATAAAATAAATAAATTATATGAAAAATAAAACAAATATTAAGAAAAATGGTGAAATTTTTACACCAAAATATATAGTAAAAGAAATATTAGAAATGTCATCTTATAATTCTTTTGAAAGAGTTTTGAAAAAACATGTTATTGATAATAGTGCTGGTGAAGGGTCATTTATAATTGAAATAATAGATTTGTATTGTACTTTGTTTTTAAAACAAAATAATGATTTAACATTATTAAAAAAACATTTGGAAACATATATACATGCAATAGAATTAAAAAAAAATAATTTTAATTTATTGATTAAAAATGCTAATTTAGTTGTTGAAAAATATAATTTATCAAATATTAATTGAGATTTTGTAAATGGGAATGCCTTATATATTAAAAGTTTTAATAAAAAAATGGATTATGTTTTTGGTAATCCACCATATGTTAGAATTCATAATTTGAATAAAAAAGATCTAAAAACATTAAAAAAAATGTCTTTTTTTAATGGAGGAATGATTGATTTATATATTGGATTTTTTGAAATTGGAATAAATATGCTTAATGATAATGGAATATTAGGTTATATTACTCCAAGTAGTTTTTTTTTTAGTAAATCAGGTAGTGGATTGAGGGATTTTTTTATGAATACTAAAAAATTAAAAATAATAAAAGATTATGCTCATTCAAAAATATTCAAAAATATTTCTACTTATAATGCAATTACAATTTTTGATAAAAAATATACAAAAAAATATTTTATTTTAAAAGAATTTGATAATAAAGAAAAAAAAATTATATTTAATAAAAATTTTATTTATAATTTTTATTTTAATTTACAAAATAAAAATTATAATTTCAAAAATAAAAAAATCATAGCAAAAAATGGGGTCGCTACATTAAATGATAAAATTTTTGTTTCTAATTCATCATGTTTTTTAGAAAAATATAATAAATTAAAAATTTATAAAGCTTCTTCAAATGAAATGAAAGAAATTATTTTTCCTTACCATAATGCAAAAGTGATAAATTTTAAAGATTTAAATGAAGTAACAAAAAAATACCTTTTAAAGCATAAATCTAAACTTCAAAAAAAAGAAAAAAAGAACTGATATGAATTTGGAAGGAC
>NW_019774692.1:238595-256465 GCF_001039355.2 Lingula anatina | reverse complement strand
ATCACTTAAAGATGTTAAATATAAAAAATATGGAATTTCTACATTAATTTCTGAAAATAAACAAATTAATATTAAATTATTAAATAAAAATACATGTATTTTAAGTGGATTTTATTTATTAAATGCTACTTATAAAGATATAATTAAATTAAGAACAAAAAAATTTTTCAATTATGTTAAATCATTAAGAAAATATAAAAATGGAAAATATTACACTTTTAATACAAGTGATTTGGAGTTTTTTTTAAATAAAAAATGATAAATACAAATGATATTTTTTTAAAACAATTATCAAGATCTTTTTATGAATATTTGGTATCTGGTTCACGTTCAAATAAAAAATTAAAAATTTTACATGGTTTTATAAGAGAGAAAATTCAAGAAAAATTAGGTAATGAATATAAAGTATTTTCTTTGAACGAATCTTCTAATGATTTAAAAGAAAAAATAATAAATGGTAGATATTATGACAAAAAAGTAGATATATGTATTGAAAAAAATGAAAAAATTTTATGTTGTATTTCAGTTAAATTTGTTATGCAAAATTATTTACAAAATTCAAATAATTATTTTGAAAATTTATTAGGTGAAGTTGCAAATTTAAGAAGTAATCAAATTTCATATTTTCATATTTTTATAATATTTGATAATTTACCATATTTTAAAAAAACAAATGGTGATGAGATTAAAAAATTTGAAAAAATAGAATTGAAAAATTTAAAAAAATATATTAAATTATCACAAGATGATCCTAAAATTTTTTATCATACACCTGAAAAAATTTTATTTGTTTTATTAGAAAAAACAAAAAACAAAAATATAAAAAACAAAAAAGATTATATTGATTTTTATAAAAAAAATAAAAATCTTAAATATTCTAAAAAAATTAATATTAAATTAAATTCTTCATTATTGATATTCAATGATTTAAATCTTTTTTTAAAAAAACTTTATCATTTTATAAATTTTAAATAATTTTTTTAGTTTTTTAAAAAATATAAATTATATTAAAAATAATTTTAATAATTTATTAAATTAATTTGATCAAATCATATGATTAGATAAATTAAAAGTTTTACATTTAAATGATAGTTTAAAACCATTTAATAGTAAAAGAGATAGACATGCAAATATTGGAAAAGACTTAATAATTGGTTTAAAAGCATTAAAAAATATAGTACATCATCCTAAATTAAAAAGTGTAGTCAAATTATTAGAAACCCCATATATAAATGGTAAACCACCATATAAAGAAGAAATTAGAATGTTAATTAAGTAATATTTATTTTTTATTTTTTAATAAAGTGGAAATTGTTATTATATTTATTTCAGATGTTTTTAAATCTGTAAATTTATTATTTTTTAATAAAACAACTCTACTACAAATTTTTTGTAAAACATATATATCATGTGTTATTAGTATGCAAGCTTTGTTTTTGTTTTTAAAATATTCTTTTAAAAAATTTAAAATATTAAATTTAAATTTAATATCCAAATTATTTGTAAATTCATCTAAAAATAAAATATTTGGTTTTTTCATTATAGAAATAAAAAATGAAAATCTTTGTTTTTCACCACCAGACATTTTAGATATTTTTTTATTAAATATTGTTTCAATTTCTAATATATTTTTTAATTTATTTATAAAATTTTTATCACTATTTTTATCTATTAATGAATTTAATACATCTTTTACTTTTAATTCTTTTAAATAATCAATTTCTTGTAATAAAAAATCTATATTTTCAAATTGATTTTTTTTATATTTAAAATTGTAATTTATTATTCCATCATCTGCATTTCCTAAACCTATAATTGATTTAAAAAATGTTGTTTTTCCAACACCATTTTTTCCAAGAATTCCAATAATTTCACTTTTATTTATTGAAAATGAAAGATCTTTAAATATTATTTGTTTTTTAAATGTTTTAGATAAATTTTTAATTTCTATTAAACTGTTTGAATTTGTATTTAAAATGTTTGTTCTTTTAAAATTGTTTTTAAATATATTTTTTGAATCAAAATCTAATTCTATTTTTTTAAGTATTGTAAATGGTAATGTTAATAAAATAAATAGAATAGGTATTATAATATTTAACATTTTTATTTCTTTTTTAAATAAAATTTCAAATTTTTTTGTATTTAAATTAAAAAAAACAGAATCTTTTGTAAAATCAAAAATACCACCACCATTAATATTAATTATTTTTGAACCATTTGCATTTAATGAATTTAAAAATAAATTACCTACATATTTTAATGGATGTATGTAACTTATTTCATTTATAAATTTTATTTTAGTGCTTGGTAAAAAACTTAATGTAACAACTCCTAATGAAATTCCAAATATTATTGTTGATAATAATGAAAATATATTAATATTTTTCATATATAAATATAATAATTGTCCAATTAATAAACAAATTATATTAAAAATTATTAATGAATATAAAAATTCAAATATATTAATTTTTTTAAAAAATATATTTATTTGTTCTATATTTTTTAAATAAATTAATAAAGAAATACCAAATAAAATGAAAAAAAATACTAAATTAAAAATAAAAAAATAAATAATTGGTAAAAAATTTTTAATTCTTGTTTTTTTAATTAAAAAAAATTTTTTAATAAATGATGATTTTTTTATTAAAAAAATAAAACCTGGCATTGTTCCTATAGAAGAATTAATTATAAAATAATAAATTAAAGATTGAATAACAATATCAATAGGTAAATTAATAATTGGAAATACAATTATTAAAATTGATGGCAAAATAATTCAAAACAATAAACTAAATCATCCAGATCAAGTTTTAAAAATATAATTTTTTAATATTTTTAATAGTAAATTCATATTTATTTTTTGTTATTTCATAATTATTTTATAATTTATGATATAAATATTTTTATTTTTTAAATTTAAAAAATAAATTTGTATTTTTAAAATTAATTGAAGTTTTAATTTAAATTTTTAAAAATTTAAATTATATTTCAATAAATCATATTATTATTTATATAGATTCTTTACTTATTATTAAATAAAAAAAACTAATTATTAAATTTATTAATTGATTGAATATATAAAATATTTTAATTATATAAAAATATAAATTATTAATTTAGTAACTAGGTATTGAAATATATTCTAATTAAAAAAATATTATTTATAATTTTAAATTTAAAAATAGAATTTTTGTTTGTTTTTATATATTTAAATTTTTTTAAATTTGGTTATGATATTAAACATAATTTAAATTATTTTTAAAATTAATTTGATCCAATAATAATATTATATAAATGAAAAATTTTAAATTTAAATGATATTTTAAAAGAGCTAGAAAATAAAAGATATAGACATGCAAATATCAAAAAAGACTTAATTGGTTAAAAAAATTAAAGAATATATTAAACATTTTAAATTAAAAAATTTATTTAAATTATTAGAAAAAAAATATATAAATAGTAAATTACAATATAAAAAAAATTAAATTATTAAAAAAAATAAATATCATTTTTTAAATAAAATATTTTAATTTAAAATTATTTTTTGTTGTTTTATAAACATAAAAAAATATATAAAGTTAAATATATAAATTTATTTTTTTATTAAAAGTATAAAAAAAACAAAAAAAACAAAAAAAATAATAAAATATTTTATATAATATTAATTTTTAAAAGAAAGGAAAAAAAATGTTTTTAAATATTAGTGATACAATTGACATTGAAAAATTATTTGGATTATCTGATTATAATACTTCAATAGCAATTTTAATTTCTATTGTTGTATTATTGTTTATTTTATGAATAATATCTTTAAAACTTTCATGAGATGGAGGTAGAGATTTTTATAAAAAAGGTTCAGTTTGAAAGATTATAGTTGGATTTATATTTGGAGGACAATTATTAGGTTTATTTTTAGCTTATTTATCATATAAAAAAACTAAAAGAAAAGATGAATTAAAAAAAGAAAATAAACGTAATAAAAATAAAATTATTTCATAAAAACAGTAACTTTTTATTTTTATATTTGTTTTTATTTTTTAATAAATTTTAAATAATATTTTCATTTTTTATTATAAAAAAAGTAAAATATTTAAAATATACAAATGATTTCAAGATACAATCAAAGATTTTCAATTATTAATTTTTTTTATCATCATTTTGTAATGGATTATAAAATTTTAGATACAAAACAATTTTGATTGAGAAAAAAGAATTTTGATCAATGACAAATACAAATTTTTAAATTTATATTTAATAATTATGATGATTTAATTCAAAGAGTTAAAGATAATTTAGATGAAAAATGAAAATTTGAAGAAATTTCAAATTTTGAAAAAAGTATTTTATTAGTTGCTTCAGCAGAATATTTTTCAAAAATAACTCCAATTGAAGTTGTTATTAGTGAAGCAGTTAAAATGACCAAAAAATATTCAGGTATTAAAAATTATAAATATATAAATAATGTTTTAGATAATATGTTTAAAAAAGAATTATAATGTATAAAATTTAATCTTTTATTAAATATTTTTAATTATATTGTTATTTTTTTAACTATAATTTAAATATATATTTTTCAAATATAAAATAATTATAATTAAATAAATATATCTTTTTAAATAATGAAAACAATAAAAAACATTCAAAATAAAAATATTAATTTTAATTTAGAAAATATAATTTTAAAAAAAACATTAGGTTCTTTTTTTACAAAAAAATCTCCATTTTATTTAAAACAATTTGAGAACTGGTTAGAATTATTTTTAAATAAAAATCCAATTATTTTAGAACCATTTGCTGGTTCTAATGATATTCCTAATTTAATAAAAAAAGAGTATCCAGAAAAAAAAATTTTTTTTAAATCTTTTGATATAAATCCAAAAGATAAAAATGTTTTTTATATGGATACAATTAAAAATTTTCCTAAAAATTTTTTTTCAGTTATAACTAATCCACCATGATTAGCAAAAAATTCTGCAAAAAAAAATAATTTATTTTTTGATAAAAATTATAATTTTGATGATTTATATAAAGTTTGTGTTGATTTAATATTAAAAAATACAAAATATTCTGCTATTATTCTTCCTGCAAGTTTTATTAATCAAAAAAAATTTAAAGAAAGATTAATTAGTTATACACTTCTTCCATATAAATTATTTTTAGATACTGAAAATCCTGTTTGTTTAGTTTTATTTGGTCCATATAAAAGAAAAGATTTTGATATTTTTTTAAATGAAAAAAAAATAGGTACAAATAATGATTTGAAAAAAAAAATGTTTAAAATATTGAAACCAAAAAAAGAAAATTTAGATTTGATCATCAAGTTTAATTCCAAGAATGGTAATTTGGGTTTAATAGCTATAGATTCAATAAAAGAAGAAAATATAAAGTTTGTTAGTCCTAATATTATTTCAAGTACAAAAATAAAACACACTTCAAGACATAAAACAAAGATTTTTATAAATAAAAAAATTACAAGTAAAAAAATAATAGAACTAAATAATAAGATTAATGAAATAAGAAACATAACATTTGATGTATTTTTGTCACCATTTAAAGGTTTGATAAAAACAAAAAAGAATAAGTATAGAAGAAGAATAACATTTAAATTGATAAGTGAAATTATTAAAAGTACAGTTTAATTAATGAAAAATAAAAAATATTTTCAAAAAATTTATAAAAAAAAGTTAAAAGAAAATTATTTAAATAATTACAAAAAGTTACAAATTAAAATAAAAGAAAATGATTTTGAAACAATAGAAAAAATAAAAAAACATATCAATAAATTTGATTTTAATTTTTTTGATTTTATTGATAAATTAAAAAAATATCCAGTTTTTTCTTCTTTTTTTATAAAAGATCCTAAAAAACAAAATATTTATGAAAATATTTGTTATGATTTGATTTTAAATAATAAAAGTGAATTTTTAAATTTTAAAAAATTACCAGCAAGTGTTAAGAACAGTATTTCTTTAAATGATGGAAAAATAGAAATAGGATTATCTTCTAGAGAAAGAAAAACTAAAACAATTGATTTTTTTTGAAAAATTAAAGACAATAAAAATCAAATTATAAATTGTTATGCCTATCATAAATATATTTTAGAAAATGGCGGTGCACAAGATAATCAATATAAAGATATTAAAAATTCTATAGAAAATGCACTAAATAATAAAAGATTAGATAATAATTATTTTTTCTTTATATGTGATGGCGATTTTTTTACATATAAAAAAATTAAAGAATTAAAAAGTTTAATTAATAAAAAAAATAAAAACATTTTCATATTATCAATTGATGAATTAATTAATTGAAATAATAATAATAATAATAATAATAATAATAAATAATATTTTTAAAATTTATTTATATTAATGAATTTAATTGTAAAATAAAATATAATGAAACATCGAACTGCATTATTTTCAGTAGAAATGCTTTTAAAAGAGATTAAAAAAATTTATTAATAATTAATAAAAGTTATAAAAGGGATTATGTTTGAAGTGGTATTTTAATTAAGTCTGAATTAATTAGAAGTTTATTACAAAGTTATCCAAATGGAATAATAATTTTGTGAGAAAAGGTGGATGAAAAAAAATAAATGAAATTTTGGAAATAGTAGATGGTCAACAAAGATTATTAACTATATTTAATTTTTTAAATAATAAATTTAGTTTAAATAAAGAAATTACTGATAAAGTTATTTCAGATGATAAAAAAAAGTTAGAAAATTCTTCATTAGAAAATAATGAACTTAGTAAAAAAATTTTAGAAAACAAGATTAATAGAATACGATTTAAAGATTTGCCAAGTTTTATGCAAAGAAAGATATATAACTATCATGTTAATGTAGTGATTTTAACTCAAACCAATGAAAGAGAAATTCAAGATTATTTTTCAGTAGTTCAAAATCAAGAAAAATTAAAATTAGGTGAATTAATTAATGCTTTACCAGATAATTGTGTAAAGAAAAAATTTAAAAATGAAATTATTGATAAAATTTCTAAAATATTAAATTTTAATGATAAAAGCAAAGACATTTTAAAACAATTAAATGTACTTCTTGGTTTATATAATTTTTTTTAGAATTGGTGTTGAAGATAAAGAAATTGTAAGAAAAGCAACAAATTTTAAAGATTAAGATATTGATGATAGTTTAAATAAAATTTTTGAAAAAATAATTTTTGAATTTAGTGAAGAAAATTTAAAAAATATTGAAGAAAATAAAAAAATATTTAAAAAACAATTTAGAGTTTTTGATATTAAGTTATTATTTTTAAGTTATTTATTTAATGATAAAAAATTTGAAATTCTTGATATTTATAAAAAAAGAGAATTAATAAAAAAAATAACTGAAATGTGTGGTTTTTTAACTCAAACAAAACTGATAAAAGATATGAAATAGATAATGAAATTTTTAAAGATATTGAAGAAATTTGAAATTTATCTAAAACAACACATTCTAAAGAAAATATAAAACGAGTTTTTTATAATCATTTTTATAAAGTGGTAGATTATTTAATTAATAAAGATTTAAAAAATTTTATATAAGAATATTAAATTATAAAAATATTTCTGTTAATGATATAAATTAAATTACTAAATTTTAAACTTTAATATTTTATCAAAATAAAAAAATATTAAGTTTTTAAGCATACTTTAAAAAAATAAGAAAATCAAAAATTGGATAATTTTATTTTTGATTAAATCAATATAAACTTCATATTATAAAATTTATTAAAAAGAAAGTATTATAATTCAATAATTGTATTAATTTAAATTATAAATATATTTTTATATAATATTTGTTGATATTAAATATTTAATTTTTTAACAAATAAAAATATTTTATGTATAAAATATTATTTTTATTATGAATTTTAAAATTTATATAAACAAAATAAAAAAATTAAATAAAAAAAATAAAATAATTTTTTATTTTATATTAATTTCTTGTTTGATTTTATTATGTTTAGGTATATTTTTGAGTGTTTATTTTTTAAAAATTAAAGAAGATTTAAAAAATAAAGAATTGGTAACTCAAAAAAACAAAAAATCAATAACAAACAAACTTCCAAGTAATTCAAGAACCACAACAGAATCTGATAGTTCAAGTTCAAAAAAAGAAAAGTCTGGAAAACTTGATGGTAGAATTTCAGAAATTGATGAAGATGAATGTAATACTGAAACACTTGAAGAATTTGAAAATAAATTAGAAATTAATATACCAGATTGATTTGATAGTAGACCACAATTTTTGGGTGATACATCATTTTTATCAACATCTGAAATAGGTATAAGATTTCAAGCATGAATAAATAAAAATATTAAACATAGAGAATTTTTCAATTCAAAAGTATTTGAAGAAACAGATGAATATATTGATTATATTTATAAAAATGTATGAGTAAGAAAATGAAAAAGAACAAATCAAGCTAGATTTTGAACAGATAATTCATACAATAATCCATGATCTACAAAATATATGATTACACCTAAATTGAGATTTAAACATGGTTATGAACAACCAGATTTTTATGTTCCTAGATTTTTTTATAGTGAAAGTTCTCAAGATGATACACATTTAACTATTTTGTTAAATAATTGATTAAATTTACATGGTAATAGAGCTAAAGAATTTATTAAATCTAAAAAATTAACAGAAACAGATGAATATATTGATTATGTTTATAAAAGAATAAAAATAAGACATTATAAATTAGGAAAAGAAATTGGTGATTGAATTTGATATAGAGATAGTTGAAGTAATGAAATACCAAGTAATTTATGATCTAAACATGGTTATGATGTAAATGGTAGAGTAATTGAAAATAATAATAGAAATGAAAATATAGATAATTTAAAAACATTACCATTATGAGATTGTATTAATATTGAAGTAAATCCAATAGAAATTGAAATACCAAATTGATTTGATGATGATACATTAAATGAAAATGATGTAAAACAAAGATTTTTTGCATGAATAGATGAAAATGAAGAAAATAAAGAATTTATAAAATCAAAAGTATTTAAAGAAACAAATAATTATATAGATTATATTTATAAAAGAATATGAATAAGACATTATAAATTAGGTAAAGAACCTAATAATGAATTATTTTGATATGGTAACTGATCTAATTATTTAAAAACAAAAAAACAAAGAGAATTAGCAGGATATATTGAAAATGATCAATAATATAAAAATTTAAAAATCAATTTATTTAATTATTTCTATAATTATAAGTTTTATTGTTTATGTATTTAGTTTAACTAAATAATGATTAAAAAAAATAAATCAAAAAAGTAAATAAAAATCAAATTTTATAATTTAATAAAAATAAAAATCAAAGAATATAAAACTTGATTACAAAAAAAATAATGATGATACTAAAAATAAAATATATTAAGATGAAATTAATTATTTAAAAGTTACAATTTTAAATTTAAAAAGTTTAATAGAAGAATTTATAATTTTAAAATTTACTTTAAAAGAAACAAAAAAAGAATTAAATGAAGTAATTTAAAATTTAAAAACACATAATTAAAATTTAGAAAAAAAACAAGAAAGAAATGAAGTAAAAAAAATTTAATTAAATTACAAGTATTTTTAAAAAATAAAAATAATGAAATAGATAAAGTTAAACAAAAATTATAAACTAGAATATAAGAAATAAAAAAATACAAATTATAAAAAGAAGCAATAAGTAGACAATATATAATTTTAAGTAAAAAAGTAAAAGAAATAGCTAAAAAAGCTAAAGTTGAACTTGATAAAGAAATTCAAAAATTAGATAAAGAAATAGAAACAAAAGACAAAGAAACACAATCTAAAGAATAAAAAATCAAATATATTCTATTTTTTTTAAAAACCCATAATTATTATGGTTTTTTTATTAAATTTTTATTTATTCTATAATTAAAATATTCTATAATTAAAATATATTATGAAACTTGATGTAAGATATACATCAAAAAAAAATACAAAAAAGATGTGCTAATTGTAATAGAAAAATTAAAACACAAAAATATAATGAAAAATATTATTTTTATGATTGTTCTTGTTTAAATAATAAAAAAATTTTACAAGAAAAAAATGTGAATTTTGTTTAACTCCATTTAAAACAAAAAAAACAAATAAAAAATATTTTTTTATATATTTTAGAAAAAAAGTAAATAAAGTAGTATATTTAAGAAAATTTAAAAATTGTATTAATTATAAAAAACAATTTAAAACAAAAAAAAGAAACAAAATAAAATGTAATATAAATTGTAAAAAAAAGTTATTGTTAAAATATATATAAATAATTTTAATTATATTAGTAAAATAAATGATTTTGTAAAAGTTAAATCTCATTATAAATTACAAATAAAAAAACAAATTAAAGAAAAACAAAAAAATTTAAAAACATAACTATTTTTAAATAATTTTATTTTTGAGTTCATTTTTAATTAATTTTAAATAATTTAAAATTTAAAGATATTAAAATAGAAATTGTAGATTTTTTAGATGATATTGAAAGTTTAAAATTAAATTATTTAAATTGATTTAAAAATAAATTTAATATTGAATTTAATGATATAAACACATTCGATAATATATTAAAAATGAATTTAAAATTTTTATATACTGTACAATATAATTCTTTTTTAAATGGTTTTAATATACCAAAAATTTTAAAAAATAAAAATGAATTTAAATTAGAAAATAAAAATTTAATAAATTATTATAATTCTTTTTATTTAGAAATAAACAAAACAATTTTAGATAATATCAATAATAATAATTTTAAAAGTTGATGAATTTTATTTTATTTTAAAAATGAAATTGATAAAAAAATTTATGAAAATATTTATTTAAAAAAAAATAAAAAAAATAAAAAAAACATATAATATAAAAATGAAAAAAAATATAGTTATTAAAAAACAAGATAATATATTTTTTAAAGTAATTTCATTAATTTTATTTTTTTCTATTATTGGTATAAGTATTGGTTTTGGTATTTTTGCAAATAAAGTAAGTCATAAAGAATTTGATGAATTAGAAAAAAGATTAGATAAAAATATTATTGATAATAAAAGATTAAAAAATGATAATGAAAGATTAAAAAATGATAATAATAAAAATGTAGAAAATTATAAAATTTTAAATGGAACATTAACAAAAAAAGAAGCTATTAATTGAATAAAGAACAAAGAAAATTTAAACTTAATTTTAAGTTTAAAATATATTGATTTGGTAAATTCAAATGATAATAAAAAAGTTGCTGAAATATATAGATTTGGTTCTTTAGATTTATATAAATACATTAATGAAGATAAAATTGATTTTGAATTTGGTTATTTAAAAATAAATACACAAAAACATATAAAAACATTTAAATATGCAGAATTAGGTTTAATTTTTAATAATAAATAAAATATAATAATTTATTTTTATAATTTTTTAATCTCTTTTTTTAAAGTTACAGAAAATTTAAATTTTAATTTATTTTTTATTGGTATTTTAATTTTTTCTTTTGTTTTAACAATTTTAAAAATACTTAAAACAATAACTTTTATTTGTTTTTTTGTTTAATTAAATCTATTAAAGTTTCTGTATAAATTTTAAAAATATTATTTTTAAGTTTATTTTTAATCTCAAATTTATTTTGTATTGTTTTTATAATTTTTTTTAAAAAATATGTTTTTATTTTTTATTTTTTTATTTATTCTTTTTTAAAATTTAACTTATTAATTAAATTATATATAATACTTTGATGCTTTAAAGTTTTTAAATTTAGTAATTTTTGTATCTAATTTAATTAATTTTTTATATTTTCAATTTTTTAAATATTTTTTTATAATTTTCAAAATTATATTTTTTAAAAATTAAATCTTTAGTTTATTTTAGTTTTAATTTTTTTATTATTCATTTTATTTTTTATAATAATCTGAAACTTTTTTGTAAAAATTTAATTTTGTATTTTTTGTAATTATTTCAATATCTTTATGAAAATAGAAAAAAACAAGAAATTATAAATAATAAATAACAAAATATTAATAATATGAGTGAAAAAATGAGAGAATGATTTTTTATATAAATAATTAAAAAAATTAACTTTTAATAATTAGAAGTTATATTATTTGTGAATATATTATAAAAAAATAAAAATATTTTTTTAAATTAATTAAAAAGATATTAATAATTTATTTTATTTATTAAATTATTGTTTAAAAAAAAAGATAAAAAAATGTGATATTATTTTATTAGTAATAAAAGTATTAAAAATAAAAACTATATTTATAAAAATAAAAATTTTTATTAAATTTATTAAATAAAAATGAAAGTTGAATTAATTTGTAAATATTTTATTAATAAAGATAAAAGAATAAAAAGATCAAAAGAACCATTTTATTCAGAAATTTTTCAATTATTAAATGAACAAAAAAATAAAAATTTAATAAAATTTATTCCAAAAACAGGTAATATTATTTTAAATAAATATTTACATATTTTACAAATGGTTTCAATTGCATTTAGAGGAAAAAAATTTTTTGAAGATGATTTAATTTGTTTTCAAAATGGTGGTGTTGTTTTAAAAGTTTGAAAAAATTTTGATTCTTTAATTAAACAAGATGATATTAATGAGGAAGAACTTTCTGAATTAAAAGAAAATAAAGAAGAATTTGAATTTTTACAAAAATTTATTAATATTTTTAAAAAGTTTTCAATAATAAAACTTATTGAAATGTCTCATTTAGATAAATCATGAATTGATCAAATTGAAAAAAGAAACAAATTATATACTGGAAATAAAATGGATATGCTATTTTATACAGAAGAATATCAATATTTATGATCAATATTTAAAGATAAGTTTAAATAATTTTTATAAAATGAAATGTCGAGTTAAAGTTGGAGATTTATTAAAATTTTATTTTCCATATAATGATTCAAAATTTGAAGAAAAAAAAGAACATTGATCTTTAGTGTTATTTGAAGATGAAAAATATTTATATATTTCACCATTTAATTCAAAAAAAATAGAAAAAAAAGAAATTAAAAAAATATTTAATATTTTAGAAAAAACAAAAGATAATTTTAGTATTTTTAATTTTTGTTGGCATAATGAATCAATGAAGATTGAAATAAATAAAAAATATGAATATCCATTAATTTTTCCATATAGTGATTCTGAATTAAAATTTTTTAATATGAGAAGAATAGAAAAGCATCAATTTTTAGAAAATTTAATTTATAAAAAAAATTTTTTAAATAATAAAGATTTAGAAAAAATAAATTTAGAAAAAATAATCAAAAATTATTTTTTACAAAATAATAAAAAAACTATATTAATAAATTTAAAATATTTAATTAAAACAAATATTAAAATTTTATTAAATTCAAATAAATGTTTTTGTAATAAAAATAATAAAAAAAATTGTATAAATTGTAGAAAAATTTGTTGTTGAAAAAATGAAAAAAACAAAAATAAATATTAATTTTTAATTAATTAAATATTAATTTATTTAATTTTATTTTGTTTTCTTTTCAATTAATTTTTGTAAATTATCTAATTTATCATATAAAATTCAATATTTACTAATATTACTTTCATTTTCTTTTTTATGTTTATCACACATTTCAATTTTTATTTCTCTTTCATATTGAACAATTATTCTATTATTTCTTGTATTAATAATTTTATTTCCACTTTTTATTTGTTTTCTTAAATCTGTTTTTTGAAGATATTGAATATATTCTTCTGTTTTGTTTTCACCTTTAATTTTACAATTATTACATTTATTTATTATTTTGGATAATTTATTTCCTATAAAACTTATTTTTTTAATACATTTTTCTTTTTCATTTATAAGTTCTAATTCTTTAGATTTATATGAAAGTTTGTGTCTAATTCAAATAAATACATTGGGAATTTTATATAAAATACTTAATATTCATTCAATCATTTTTTTACATTTATACTCTATTTTTATAACTTTCTAAAATTTATTATTTTGATATTTAATATTTTATAAATAAATTTAAATTAAATATATCAATATATTTTGTTTAAAGTAAAATTTTATAAATAATTTTTTATAAATTATTATTTTTTTATTAATTATAACAATACTATTTTATTATTTTTTAAAAAAGTACTTGAAAAAAAAAAAAAAAAAAGATTTTAATAAATTTATTAATTATTAAAATGTATAGAATTGATAGAAATAATTTTCATAAAAATATAAAAGAATCAACAGTTTATACTCCAGAAAAAGTTAGTGATTTTTTATTTAATATTTTAAATAAAAGTATTGATAAAAAATATATTATTGCAGATTTTTGTGTTGGTAAGGGAAGTTTATTAAAACCATGATTTAAAAATGGTTTTAAAGTTTTTGGTTCAGATATTGAAGATCAAGGTTTTAAAAATGTATTTGTAAAAAATTTTTTAGAATTAAAAAAGGATGAAATTCCAAATAATATAGGTTTAGTAATTATGAACCCACCATTTAATATAGATAATAAAACAAAAATTTATATTAAAAATAATTATTCAGGAAGACCATTGTTACCTGAAATTTGATTACAAAAAACAATTGAATTATTAGGTAATGAAATACCAATTGTTTTGTTTACTCCATATGGTTTTAGGTTAAATCAAACTTTAAAATCTAAAAGATATAAAAAATTTTTAAATAAGAAATATCCAGAAATAAAATCAATTATTTCATTACCTAAAGATATATTTTTAAATGTAAAGTTTCATAGTGAAATTTTAATTTTTAATTTAAAAAATTTAAAAGGACATTATTTTTATTATGAGTAGTAGTAATCAATTAAGAAATAACAAAAATCAACATAAAGTAAAAAATTTAGAATCTAAATTAGATGATAATTGTATTAAAAAAGCTATGCAAGATGTTTTAATTTATTTAAAAGACAAATTTAATAAAGAATTAAAAAAATTAAATTTATTTTTAGAATTAAGAAATAAATTAAAAAATGAAGAAATAATTTATTTGATTAAAAGAAACAATATAAGAAGTGAATTTATTAATTTAGGAGATTCAAAGACACATTTAAAACCAGGTGGTGGTATTATTTTTTTACTTAAAAAAGATGATTGTAAATTTAAAAAAATAATATTAATTTCTGAAACAAAAAAACAAGGAACAAATGATAAAAGAATAAAAGAAGGTAAGAAAAAACAATCAACTGGTAATGCAATTGAAAGATATGGAAAAAATTTGATTGGTTTTAAATCACTTTTTAATCATGAAAGAATTACACCCATTGTATGTTTTTGTTGAGGATGTGATATTAAAGATGAAAATAATGAATATAAATATGCTGCAGTAAAATTAAATGTATTAAATGAATTTTATTCATTAGATAGAATATTTGTTTTTAAAAGAGATGGTTCATCAGATAAAAATTCATTTTCTCCAACTACATTTATTACAAAAAATAAAAAATTTACAAAAGAAGAATATTTTAATATATTAAAAGAAGTTGCAGAAACAAGTTTAAGATATTATATTTTTTAGTGTTTTTTATTTATTTATATAATGTGCTAATATTTCATTATTATTTACATTTCAAGTTATTCATATTTTTTTATAGTAAAAATTACAAAAGTTATTTTTACATTTAAGTTTTTTATCTAAAAAAAATTGTCAATTTTTTTTATTATCTTTATGAGCAAATAGTCAATTTAATATAATTGTTTGTTGTTGTTTTTCTGTTAAATATTTTAAAGTATTATCACTAAATCAATTTGGTAAATTAATTGTAGATGTTTTATTATTTATTGTATATGTTTCAATTTTAGTATTAGTGTTTTGAATTATTTTTTTTATTTCTTCTATTTCTTTTGTTGTTAGATCATTTCTTAATTTTTGTAAAATTAATAATTTTCTATTATTTTCAAATATATTTTTTATTTCTTTTTTTGTTTCTGTTCATTCTTTGTTTGATTGCATAAGTACATATAATAATTGAAATATTTGTTCTTTTTGTTCATTTGTTAATGTTACTTTGTTTTCTATTATCATTTCTCAATTATTTATTCATTCAATTATTGAAGGGTTTACATTTTTTAATAATTTTATTTTTATTTTTATTTCTTCTATATTTTCTAAATTTTTATATAATGAAAATATTTGTTCTTTTGTTTTTTTTATTAAATTTTGTGGTAATTTTTCTAATTCTTTTGGTTTTTTTGATAATATTTCTTGTATTTTTGATATTGAATTATAATTAGTAGTTATTGGTTGTTTTAATTGTTTTATTATTTTTTCTTTTGATATTAAATTTAGTATTAATTCTTCTAATGTTTCTTTTTTTGATTTATTTGTATTTGTGTTTGATTTATTTATATTTTTTTGTTTGATATTATTTTTATTCTGTAATAAAAATACAAGCATTAAAATTATAGTTATAAAAATCATAGATAAAGTTATAAAAATAATAATTTTTTTTTTATTTTTTTTTATTCTATTCATTTGTTAAAATTATAATATTTTTAAATTACATAAATAAAAATATATAGATTAAAAAAATTTTATTATTTTTTATTTATAATTGTTTTTTTAAAATAAAAATTAGAAAAAACAAGTATTATTATTAATAATTATAAAAACATAAAAATATTATGAAATAAAACAAATAATACTGATTTAACATCAAAAAATAATAAAAACTAAATATTTATATTAATTATAGTTTCTATAATTATTTTTTTTATTTTATTGGGTTTTTTAATAAGTAAAGAAACTATATTTTTAAATATAATTAAAAAAAAGATAAAAAAAATATTTGAAAAAAAAATAAAAAATAAAAAATCAAATACAAATAAAACTATAAGTTCAATTCAAGTACAAGAAAATGGATAATTCAAAGAACAAGATCAATAACAAGTAGAAAATAAAAAAGTAATAGAATGAATTACTTTATTTTTTAATGATTGAATTTTTAATACAAGATATTGAAACAAAAATAAATAATAATCAAGAAATTTTAATTAATTAAAATAATCAAGAAAGTTTTAAATGTTTTTTAAATTATTAAAAGAAAAGCCAGTATATATTTTAGATAATTTTAATAAACATATAAAAAATATTATTAATAAATTTTTATGAATTATTATTTTATAAATTTTCTCTTTTATATAATGAAAATATCATAAATATAATTTATGTATATAAGTCATATTTATCAATTGTTTATAGTTTTTTAACATTTAATTAAAAATGTTTTTTCTTAAATCTATAATTTGTATTTATAAATTAATATTTAAAATATAATGTCAAAAATGATTTAAAATTTTTTAAAATAAACAAAAATAATTTATATTAAAATATATAAATATTATATTTAAATAAAGAAATAAATATAAAATTATAAAAAAGGGGAATGAAATGAATAATTATTTTAAAGAATTAAAAGATGAAATTAAAACAGCTTCTTTATTACAAAAAGGATTATTAGTTTTAGGTGTTGTAGCTATTGGTACAACAACTGCTATGATTGGTGTTGTAACAGTAAATAATTCTGAAAAATCAAAAACAGAAAAAGAAGATTCAATATCATCTTTAGAAGAATCAAAAACTTCAAAAAAAGAAACAGCAAAAAATATAGAAGAAGCTGCTTCTAAAGTTGGACCAGCAGGACCAAGAGGTGAAACTGGACCACAAGGACCACAAGGTGAACCAGGACCGCAAGGACCTAAAGGTGACACAGGTGATAGAGGACCAGTAGGACCAAGAGGGTTAACAGGACTAGCAGGTGTTCCAGGTGCTAAAGGTGACACAGGTGAAAGAGGACCACAAGGTGAACCAGGACCAAGAGGTGAAAGAGGTGAACCAGGACAAAGAGG